>JAZGTK010015152.1:0-13356 GCA_036877625.1 Ambastaia sidthimunki
TGTTTCAGTAGTAAACAATAAGGCGTGTTTAGTACATCTTGTGAATTGCTTTGAGTCTATCCACTATGTTCCCTCAAGGGAAAGCATCGTCTGAAAACGAGCGAGCTGTCTTGTTAGGGAGCTCGGGAGGGTTTGAGACGAGACCACAGTCCCGCATTGCGGCCTGTTCCGGTTTATACAGACCAAAATCTGATTTTTTGTGGTTGTTATTGTTTATCTTTATATTAAAAGGTTTATTTTGTTGACATGAACGAGGTGATCGTGAGGTTGAGTGACAGATGTCACTGGTTTGACGGAAAGCGCTCGCGATGCTGGTTGTCAAAGCTTTACTGGTTCATTTGCTGCAGATTTAATGGGTTTGATGTTTAGAAATAGCAACAGATAGAAATATTAATTTTAATCCATCAATTGATTGTTTTTGAAGCGATAAATCTGCGGGTTTTGTGTGTGTTTTTCGTCAGTCAGTGTGTTAGCTTAGCGCGCTGTGTTTGACTAGCGGACTGTAAGCTTATATCTCTTTTTTTAACAGATTAAATATTCATTGTTGTGCATATAAACTGTTGAAGGTTACACAAAAATAATGGTAGAAGTGTATGTGTGTGAACGGTTGTGTTGTGTTCAGTGGCTCTTATCTGTACAGTTAGCGCAGAGGCTAATAAACACTCCGGCTACGGAAGTGCAAGAGAAAACAGCAACAGAAATGTTAACATTGAATTTATAAAGTTTATTTTTACATCTAACATCTGAGTGGTTTTGATAAATCATCTTCTATTGTTTGTAAGGCATTAAAAAGACGTTATAGTAACAATAATGAACTAACTACAAGGTACCATATTAATACCATAGTAAGTACTTTGGGCACTATGTAAATGTAATGAAATGCATATAGTTCATTTAAGAAGTTTAATGCTGTTTATGTCTGTTACCATCAGTCTGTCACGATAACAAATTACCATGTGATCAGCTGTAACTGTAAATGTAACACAACTGTAACACCACAATGTTTTTATTGCACAATTTAGGCTCTATAGTGTATAAATATATTAAGCAGTATATCATAGTTTTTATGAAATATCATCATTGCTTTTTATACAGTTTCTTTGTATGAATCAGTGATATGGTGTTACCAACAAATACAGTCACATACAGTGGCATTAAAAGAGTGTTTATTGTAAATGGTATCTTTATTGATGATTAATGAATGGTTGGGGTTGGAGTAATAGATGCTTTGGTAAACATATGCAATATGTATAAAGGTTACATAGTTCTGTTTGCTGTGTGTATCTATATATGTTATTGAAGGTGAGTTTTTAGTCTGTGTTATTAGACTGGATTTGAGTTATTCTTTTGCTCCATGTTTAAAGTTTTCTTTAATTTTAACAGTTAGATTACATTACAGTTCACATTGTGTCTCAGTTTAAGGGTCGGCAGATCTTTCAGTTATTTGTTGGATTCATCTTGTTAATTTTAATATTATTACAGGTTGGTCTCTACAGCAGGTAAACTCTGCAAGAGTTGGAAACATCAGTTGCTGGTGTCAGAATATGGGTCAGGTGATACTGAACATACTGCAGTGTTTTCACAACATAGTTTGACATTGATTTTGAATGAGATTTCTTAGATTTCTGAACTGTTCTTACAGCAGTTGTTAGGAAAATAACCTGCAGTTTTATGTTCTAAACAGAGATGGCAGTAGAGAGGCAAACGTTACAGACCGCAGCTTTAAAGCAGACACTGGCATCAGCTACAGTGAAGTTTATTTTTGAACTTTATGATTGTGCTTTTAAACACCTAAATGTTTCTCTCATGTGTCTCTCCTCAGGCCACACTGAGATCCAGTTGAAGTCTCGGTCATGTATTCAGAGTGGCGGTCCTTACATCTGGTGGTCCAGAGCGATCAGGGCCACTTGAGTGTGTTGCACTCTTACCCGGCGGGCGTGGGCCGTGACGTGGCAAACGCAGTGGTCCGCCCTCTGGGAAACAGCCTCGGAGGTGTCACCGAGTGCCTTCTCAAGACTGACAAAGAGGTAATGAGAGTGTGTGTGTGTGTTAAAGGTGACCACAGTGTCTTGCTCTTAACAATCTACTGCAGTGACTTTGAATTCAAACCTGAGGCTGCAGCAGAAACTCAAGGTTGACTTAAACTGCCGCCATGAATTATATTAAAATAAGTGTCTCCTGTTAACTATTAACTGCTATTCTGAGTTGGAGAGAAACCTCAAGGTGTTCTGGTGGAGAACATTTAAGAAGGTTCAGAAAGACCCTGACAGAAAGAGAATCGTTGCTGAGAATATTGAGAATTGCAAATGCTAACCACAAAAACAAAAAAGCACAGAAGATACAAGGACTACAAAAACGTGAAGGTTAAATCGGATTTAGTACCAGAGTAATGAGAGTTGGGGGTTGTGTTGATGTGTTGTGTAGATACAGTCTGATTGTTTGTGTGTCCTGACCAGCATTGTGTTGTGTTCTTGTGTTTCAGCTTTGCATGATCTATTTGAAAAGAAAATTCTGCTTGAGTTACTGTACCTGTAAAAAATGAGGATGTGCATTTATTCAGTGCTGTGATGTCTGTTCTGTTTCTGTTATCAGTGCAAACGTCTGTGTGCTTGAAGCTTTTGTTTGTAACTTCTCCCTTTTTGTTTGTTTGGTTTGTGTATCTGGGTGGGTTTTAATCATTCGTGTGTGTGTGTGTGTCTGCATTGCTTTGTGCTCGTGGTTCCTGTAGGCTTCTGTGTTCTGTGATAAGGGCAGGAGGATATCCTGTCAGTTCCCTCTCCCCCTCTGATTTGTTTTTCTTGACCCCTCCCACTCCAGAAACCCTGTGCTTCTGACCAGTTCAGTGGCTGCTGATGGTCATTCACAATGTTCAGAATTTGGTCAAGTAAAACCAAATATATATAACTGTCTATATAACTATATAACTGTCTCGGTTATATAGCTGTCTGTCTCGGTTATATAGCTGTCTGTCTCGGCTATACAGCTCTCTGTCTCGGTTATGTAGCTCTCTGTCTCGGTTATGTATCTCGGTTATGTAGCTCTCCGTCTCGGTTATGTAGCTCTCCGTCTCGGTTATGTAGCTCTTTGTTATTGTTGCTCATTTCAGAGTCATTGATTTGAAGAGAGAACCCTGCAGAACCTTATTAATACAAGACAATTTTAACAATTTTATAAATGCTATTAAAATCATATGTTTGAAATATTTTAAAGTCTCTGTTAAATCAAAATATACTGTTCTTATTTTTAAATATTGTAGTATTGATTATAAATTATTTAACCCTCTGAAATGGTTTAGATTCTGTTGTTTTTTGGGCTGACGCTATCATTGTGCTCTTCAGGTCAAATGGACCATGGAGGTTCTGTGTTACGGCCTGACGCTTCCACTGGATGGAGATACGGTTAAATTGTGCGTGGACGTCTATACTGACTGGATGATGGCCCTGGTTTCTCCAAGAGACTCCATACCACAGCCCATCATCAAAGAGCCCAACCTCTACGTTCAGACCATCCTCAAACACTTGTACAACCTTTTCCTTCCCAGGTATGAGGTTTCAAATACCCATGATGCACCTCACAGAAGGTCCAATCAACTCAATAACATTTACCTTATTAAACATCAAATATGTTGTAATTGGCTGAAAATGATGATGTGTCTGTTTTAAAAACATTTGGAGAAAAAGATTCAAATATTTTTTTTCCCCATCGCAGTTTCTCTCTGTTAGAGCAGAAACAATGTTTTTAGGGGATAGGCTTGTTTTCCACTGAATACGTGTCACTTCCTGTTTATCATTTAGCTGTGTGCTATGGTTTGAGCAAGTGTGGATGTTTATGATGGTTTGTTTCTTTCAGACCAGAGCACTTCAGTTTGATGCACTTTAAACTGTGTCAGCAAGTGTTATCAGCCGTGCAGAAACTGGCCCGTGATGCGTCGGGAATGGCCAGAGAAACCTGGGAGGTGCTTTTACTCTTCCTGCTCCGCATCAATGACACGCTGCTGGCCCCGCCCACCGTTGGAGGTCAGTGTCCTAAACGCTTAAATAACACAATTGTCCCCGCAGAACAGAACTGTATTTAACTACGTCTCACGTTGACTGGCAAACAAATGAGCTGAGGTTCAAGTTTTGCATCCAGACCAACTGAAATTTGTTTGCTGTATGCTAATGTACCTCCTGTGATGTCATCACATTTCCTGTTTTAAGATAATTAACATGCCTGGACCCTCGATCTGCTGCAATCTGATTTGCCTCATTTCTCATGGAAAATCCTATTTTTTTTAAATTAATCTTTAAAAAGATTACTGTATTGAAATCATAGAGGATAACTTCTATCAAAGGTGGAGCGTCAAAAAGTGTTCACCTGCTCTGACAGGCGTCATTGTTTGTCTCCTGCAGGAGGTCTAGCAGAGAAGCTTGCTGAGAAGTTAATTAGCGTGTTGTTTGAGGTTTGGTTTCTGGCCTGCACACGCTGTTTCCCCACACCACCCTACTGGAAGACCGCCCGAGAGATGGTGGCCAACTGGAGACACCACCCTCCAGTGGTGGAGCAGTGGAGCAAAGTTATAGCTGCTCTCACCTCCAGGTACTTCAGCATGAAACGTGAGGTAGTTCTGTTAAAGATAATTTCAGTCCCACTGTATGAGGAACTGCACTCTTAAAAAAAGAAAAAGGTTCTACACAGTGCCGTAGAAGAACCACAAAATCTTATTTGCTCTGTGTGTAGTGGCAAAAGGTTCTTTACACTATGAAGATGGTTCTTTTAAGGACCTTTGACTAAATGGTTCCTTTATGACATTGCTGTGAAGTGAAGTCTCTGGTTTGAAGTAGACAGCTGTTTTTCTGCTCTTGAATCTTCAGTTGCCCTCTTCTGATCTTCTTTGTTCTCCTGCAGGCTGCTGAGGTTTATGTATGGACCCTCATTTCCTCTGTTCAAAGTTCCGGAGGAAGACGCCAGTCTCATCCCAACCGAGATGGATAATGACTGTGTGTCTCAGACCTGGTATCGCTTTCTGCACATGCTCAGGTCTGCTCCAGAACCTTCATGTCCTTATTAAGTGCCTCAAACCTGCACATACTTCCTGTTTCAGACAGAAACATGAGAATTATGTTACATCTCCTGACATAGATCCCTTTTCTTTCCTGAATGAAAAACATGTATGGTGTTCATATAGTTTTCAGTTTAAATATATTTCAATATTATTTCAATTGCATTTAATTTGATTTAAAAAAAATTACCAAATCATTGTATCGCATGACTTAGCAACGTATCGCATATGGTGTTTATCTTCAATATCGTTCAGCCCAGACTCATGGGTTTCATCATGACTGAAGTCTTGCTCTCTCACCCCGACAGCAACCCTGTGGATCTGAGTAACCCGGTCATAGTCAGCTCCACTCCGAAGTTTCAGGAGCAGTTATTGGGGGGTAACAGTGTTCCCCATGAGGTCATCCAGCACCCCTGCCTCAAACAACTGCCCCAGATCTTCTTCAGAGCCATGAGAGGTGTCAGCTGCCTGGTGGATGCCTTCCTCGGTAAGACTGAGGGCTCGCAGTCCTTACAACTGTGCTGGACAGAACCAGACATCAGCTTATTCAGAATAAGCATACATTCAGTCATCATATTCCACTGTTGTGTCAGATTTCAGTGTGTGTGACTCTGCTGTGTGTTTTCATCTCATTATCTCTGATGTATGAAAACAGACTGTCACTGTCTTCCTGTTTCTCAGGTGTTGCTGTATCTAAGAAAGTCGAGTGTCGTGAATTTCTGCCCTCTTATGGTACTCGTGCACTTGTGTTATTCTGTGTCACTGATGAGTTACACAATTACTCCCATGTGTCTCTATATGTGTCTGCATCAATCTTAACAACATGCATAAAGAGTTCCTATATTCCAGTAAGACTTGTAGGTGTACAGTTTTTGTCATGAAAGAATCAAGATAATCCATAATATACATAGTAATGTTTTATTTTTTATGTATATTTTTTTTAAGTATATCCAAAAAATGGCTTGAATTCAGAGTTTAAAGTGAACCCGGCAGTCAAACTGAATGTAAACGGTTTCAGTGTGAACTAGTACGTATACAAGTTATGTATACACCTTAATGCTTTTCTTTTTAGGGTTTTCAGCCGTTTGATGATATTCAGTGTATATTCCTATATGTTTTTTTCCCAAAACTAATCAGAGAAACCCTCAAACGTATTGACTGAATTAAAACACGTTTCCCAGCTCAGAATAATTGGTTACTGTAGACGCTGAGTGGCGTCTCTGATCTTACGGTCATCTGACATGTCCTGATGTTCTTCAGAAGTCTTCTATGTTTCTTCATTCCTCAGGAACCACAGTGTCTAGGAGCAATTTCCGAGACAGACTTCCTTCTCTAGGTATACCAAACCTATCCAAACCCAATCAGTTAACTAACAGTGGGACTAACTACCCACCAGACTGATTCTGGGATGTTCGGGTGCAATTGAAGGGCTTGAACTCTGATTGGACTGATTGGAATCAGAAGTACACATTAAAAATGGCTCGTTTATTGTTAGAATTACAGTAATTATCATATGCTGTGATTTAACTTTCTTTTTCCCCCTTGAGCTGTTATATGTCTTGAGGTAGGTGAACATCACTGTGTTGTTTATATTGTAAGATGGGATTGTAATCCCATTTCTCCTAAAAACCCTTTAAGTCTCTGCACTTGGCGGCCATCTTTGAAAAGCCTCAGTGCAACATTTCAGTCGTACAAGATCGAGTTCTATCTACTTGACTGGGGAAAGACAGATATCTGTAAAATTGCTGGCTAAGATCACAGTATAACAATATATTTACAACCGGCTATTAAACCGTTAATTATGTTACTTTAGCTGTAATCGCTTCAGATACTGCGCATGCACAAAGGCTGTGAGGTACCTCTCCCATACAGAGCCCCTCCCCCAGAGAATCGTTAGTGTTTGGCGACTGATGATTGGCTCTCTCTACGAGTAGGCGGGACTTTCTTCACTAGAGCGGCCATGTTGAATGTTGCCGTTTCCCCCATTCAAGAACTGGGGCATCTTGTTAATTCTATAATCTTTGTTTCTTCTCAGGTGTTGCTGTATCTCGGAACAATTTTCGAGACCTGCTCCCGTCTTATGGTATTTAATCGTATAAAATGACCAATCAAAAAGGGTGTTTGGTGATTATTGTTGATTTTGCGAGCCGTTTGGTACATACACAAGCTTTATGTCAAAATTCCTTGTGTATGATAAAAATCATTCATCCAACGTCTCAAACTAATGATCTGTCTTGTTTTGGCCACCGTGCAAGAGTAAATCTTTGCCTGGAATCAATGTAAGCATACTTATCGGCTACTGACTATTTAAAAAGGAAACGGTTCAAGCAAAAATAAAACTACACTCATCAAATAGTTTAATGGGCTGTGTAAGGGCTATTTTGTGAGGTTATACAAAATGCAATAACTCTGTTACATTTTGAGAACAGAGATTATATTACATTCAGTGAGTTTCTTGAAGAAGAGAGATTTGTTTCTTTTGCAAACCGATCGGTATGTCTGCAGTGGTTTAAGGCAAATAAGACCATTTGAATGCAGGGGTTGAGCGCATTTTCTGCCAATCAGAGACGCAGCTGCGACGCTGTATGCAAATGCTGCGACGCATCAGTTTCTGCAGTGCTTGGTGACACGGCTTCATTTCATTGGAGCGACAGAAACTTTAAAAATACTGTTTATACACTCAGTCAACAGATTCTTCTCGTGTTACAAACAAAATTCATTGACAGATTCATTAAACTAGTTTTAGGTAACCAGCAACTGGCCAAATGCACAAAAATCTTAAGATACAACATAGTCACCTCTAATAAACCAAAGAGGATAAATGCATTATCTATAAATACAGAAACACAGGGAAAGAATTAAAGAAAAATTGTAATTTTAATTGAGTTGTATTTTTTAATTGTGTAAGTTAAATCATTGTCAGAGTTAAATTCTCTGAGTGTTCTCTAAATCCTCTGAACACTTAGTGAGTGTTAAATTCGTAGTGTTTTACACCTTTGTTACAATTTGTGAAGATTAAAGTATGAAATGTAGGACGAGTCAAGTGAGAACATTGAAGGAGATACAATGAAAGCAAGAACCAACAGCAACGTCTCTGAAGTCCCACAGAAGGAGGTTTTGCAGCTTTGGACCACCTGAGAATAAGTGAATCATACGAGAACTTAAATGTTTGTGTAAACTGGTCCTTTAATGTTGCTTAATCTTGCATTACTGACCCAATCGGCTCTCCATGAAGCATTCACTAAACATGTTCCATTTGATCTAACATCTAAGGTTGGTGTTACACATGGAGATGCTGAAATCCAGGAATCATCTGATGTTTGATTGTTTGGTGCTTGAATTGTTCTGGAGGAGATGTTGCATCAAAAACTGAGGCCTGAAATAAATATGCTCACGTATGCAGTTAAATAAATGTTGGGTGTTGGCAGGTGCTGTATTACTGAATGTGGGCCTGGATGTGATCTGTAGAGATTCCAGCGGTAGCAGGAAATTAAGATGCTGTTCAAACTGATGTGCAGTTTCACTGATTTTTTTTTTGGGTTTAATTCTCTCAGGTATATCTCGCCCCCGGTCAGACAGTGCTCCACCCACCCCTGTTAACAGGCTCAGTATGCCACCGCCCCCAACCACAACCAACACTACACCCCCCCACAACCGCAGGCACCGCCCCACTGCTGTTACCAAGACAACCAGCAAAGCATCAACGGTATTAACCTTTCAACGTTTGTCTTCGTAACTTTTCATCAACATGTAATAACTTGAAACAAAATCGAAATGGTTTTCGAACTACATTTCATGTTGATTATTTTCAAGAAATAAAAAAAAATCATTACGATCAAAGATGATAAGATTTTGATATGATTTTTGCCCCTCAGACTGGCCAGGCCAAAGTGTCGCACCAGCCTTCATCCACCTCGCCTCTCTCCAGTCCAAACCAAACGAGCTCAGAGCCCCGCCCACTTCCTGCCCCGACACGCCCGAAGGTCAACAGTGTGCTAAACCTCTTTGGCCAATGGCTGTTTGACGCGGCTCTGGTCCACTGTAAACTTCACTCTGGTCTCAGCAGAGACAGCAGCATGACTGGTGAGACAAGACGCTTGAATGTGTGTTATAATCAATAAAGCAGTCACCTGTTTTCTTTTGTTTCTCATTTCTGTCCTTCCTTTACCTGTTAAAGGTGTTTAATTTCCTTTTCTTTTACAAACATTCCTACCTGCAAGATTGTACCATGTTCACGGTTTGTTTTAGTGATGTTAGCGTAGCATCAGTGTTGTGAAGCCACGTCTACAGTCGGAATGCAATGAAATGCATTCTATAATATTGAGAATTTAAACTAGCATTGGATAGATTAGCAATATACTAGATTAGCAAATCAAAAGTTTGAATGTAAAATATTAGTATTAACTCTTTTATGAAACTTTAAAAGTATGAAACTTTTTTAATTTTTAAAAGTTTCAATTTTAGGTTGTAAGAATATTTCCCTAACATTTCCATTAAGTAACAGGAGCATTCAAAAAGTTTTTTAGAGCTTGACTATAAGAAGGTTATTCAAACATTTTTAAATGCTGTAAAGTTAAAACATGCCACTAACTACTTATGAATAATGCGTTTGATATGATATATTTATATATTGTTAAAAAAAGTTCTGCTTATGTTACCACAAGAACTTTTCTTGATAACGTCGAAAGAACTTATAGGGAACTTTAGCCAACTTTCTGAGAAGTTCTGAGAATTTGAAATTTTCACAAAAATTAGTTAAACCATAAACTAAAAAAACAGAACTAAAAATTGTCTTTATTTGTACGTTTTCTGAGACGTGAACCTTCCTGAATCTTTTTTTTGTTTTATTAATCTATGAAAACCTTCTGTTTTTTTTCTTCTGGGTAACTGGTGCTTTAAACAGGTGTAGCTCATCTTTTTCTCACCAATTTATCATTTAACATTGTAAATGTTTTTTAATGGCGAAAATAACAAACTCATTTTTTTTTGTAAATTTGCTCATTGTGACTCATTTTGAGTTTCTGATATTCGTTTGGCCAACATTTACTTAATGTTATGAGGCAGTTAATTTTAGAATAATCAAATCACACACTGTCAGTTTAGATCATTGTGAATTGTTGACAGTTCTGGGACATTGTGTTTGCATTATTTATGTCCTTTATTTTGTTCAGTTTTGATTTGTGCATGATGGGAAGTGATGCTCTTTTAATGGTCTCATGAAGCACAGAGAGAAGATCCAATCAAAACCTTTTGAATCATTCTGAACGATTCATGAACTCTACTGCTGATCTTTGATTTCTTTCCATTTTATCTCTGTTATCTTGCAGCAACATTTTTCCAAATTCTTCTTTCTTATAAATCTTGTAAGTAGGAACGCAAGCTTTACAGTTGCAGTGCTTTAATTTTCGTTCGTTTATCTTTTTTTTTGTTTGGTTGGCACTGTCACTCGTTCATTGTTGCTGTATTGTTTTCTTGGGGCAAGAGATTTGCTCATACACTGCTTGAGTTAGGGGTCCGTTAGGGGAGTGTTTAATGACTGCTGCCTAAATCTCATTGGCTCAGCTGCAACACATGTTCTTCCTCATTGGCCGAGACCACTACGCTAATTTTACTAGCGTCACGTGGCCATCGAGACCTAAGAATATCTGTTGCGCTTGATCCTTCAACTTACCCGCCATCATCCAAACTAGTTCCTACCCATACCATCTCCTGAAGGACCTCTACTAACTAATCTTCTCCAAAGAAACACACCAACCAGTTTTTTTTGAGTTTATGCCCAACATTCATTTGACAGCTTTTTTTATTTTACGTTAGCATTTGATTAATTTTTATTCAGTTGTCGTTCATTTATTTGGTTTTGTATGGATATTTTTGCATGTCATGGTTGTTGGTGCAATATTGTGCTGTTGTTGTATTAATGTAGGATGCTGGACAAATAGAAATTGGACAATAATCAACATTTGTGTGAAATGAGATTCTGCTCTGATAACAGGGAAACTGACCAGGAGACGCCCTGTGTTCTGTTGTTTCAGACCGCTGGCCAACTTACAAGATCCAACCTTAATGAACTAGAATGAAGTTTTGTTTTGTTCAGTCCAAACAAGCCAGTAATCTTCAGAATATAGAAGAAGGTTCTGTTAGATTATCCAGCTGCAGATAAAATTGTGCTAACAAAAGATCAAGTGTAACAAACTGTCTTGGAAATATCTTTACTGTAATTTGAATATTGAGTAGTAACAGTGGTTACTATATAGTCGACTGATATGGGTTTTTATAAAGTAAATGAGTCGTCCACAAATTTTTGCAGAATTTATTTAAACACTCCGTCTTACAGTTACAAAGTGATTATCTGCATGATTATCTGCAGATTTTAGTGATTTCAAAATCATCAGATATCATTCATATATTTAGTTTGGACTGTATATCTGTCTGTCAGTAGCTGTAATCATACAGAATGAGTTTAGACATAACTGTAGTGTGTGGAGGTCCATTTCAAAACTTCATCGATATTAAAATAAAACGTACATTCCACACAAACGTGCCACAAAATTACATTTTCATGAAAAATTATTAATTTCGGGACCTTTGTGAAGATCTCTTTGTCGGTAATCCCTGTTATGGCCACAAGTAGTAGACCTATGAAAGTGTCACTTAGTTTTTGTGTTTCCTGCTCTCTCTCTCTCTCTCTCTCTCTGTGTCTTTCTTTCTCTTGTTTTTTCTCTCTCTCTTCCTCAGCCCTGGCGACTCAAGCTGGAGTAGAACTGAGACGTAAAGGTTCTCAGATGTCCATGGACACTATGGTGTCCAACCCCATGTTTGATGCTAACGAGTTTCCTGATAACTATGAGTCTGGTCGAGCTGAAGCGTGTGGGACGCTCTGCAGGATCTTCTGCAGTAAGAAGACGGGAGAGGAGATACTTCCTGTCTATCTCTCCAGGTAAACACGGCTTTCAATTGTAATTCCTTTGTTAAAATCTCTGTATCATGTCGGTTTTTGTGAGGGACTTTATGTATTGCACAAATATTGATTCTTATGACCATGTTTTTCTGCAGAGACAATATCAGGATGATGTCACGACTGAAGTTCTGTATCTGTTGTTGTTCTCTGGTTCTGTCAGGTTCTACATGGTTCTGATCCAGGGTCTTCAGATATCAGACTTCGTCTGCAGGCCGGTTCTGGCCAGCATCATCCTGAACTCTTCAGCTCTGTTCTGCTCTGATCTTAAAGGCATTAATGTTGTGGTTCCGTACTTCATATCTGCACTGGAAACGATTCTACCTGACCGGTGGGTCTGAGAAACCCGAGATCTGTAAATGTAGAAATTGTTGTAATTCTATCAAATAAAATAGATCACCTAAAATCATTTTATTTCTTCCAAGACGGTAAAAAATGCCCCACTTCAAAGTCACTATGAAACAGAAGTTTTAATGGTCTGTTCTTCTATGGTGACATCTGTGTGAAACAGCTTCTGAAATAATAAAAATGGGCGGGACTTGATTTTGTTCTTCAGGAATTGATTGAATCGTTAGAAGTTTAGCTTAGAAGTTCCTGTTTCTTAACCTTTGAATCATTGTGTTTTGTATGTACAGAGAGTTGAGTAAGTTCAAGTCGTACGTGAACCCCACTGAGCTGAGACGAGCCTCCATTCACATCCTCCTGTCCATGCTGCCGCTCCCGCTTCACTTCGGCAACGTCAAATCAGAAGTAAGAGCGTCATCCCTATTAGCCAATCGTTCTCCTCAAACCAGTCTAGTGGAATAAGATGACCAATCAAATTGCTTGTTGCTTTCTGATGTCATTCTAAGGTTCTCCTGGAGGGAAAGTTTAGTAACGACGACAACTCTCTGCATGACAAGGCGGTCACATTTCTCTCCCTCAAGCTGCGATTGGTTAATATTTTGATTGGCGCCCTGCAAACAGAGACGGACCCGATTAATACGCAAATGATACTAGGTAGCGCGATTTGTTCAGTGTATCAGGTTAACGATTTGTCTGTTGATCTGGATGGTTCTGGCTGGTATTAAATGGGATTTGTGTTGGTAATAAAGACATTTGCGTTTGTTGTTCTGTTTAACAGCGGCAATGCTGAATATTGTCCAGGACTCTGCGCTTTTGGAGGCCGTTGACGCTCAAACTGAAGTGGTACGTGCATTTCTGCATTTCTTTTATTGTAATACACATTTGAAAGGAGACTTTGTATGACTGAGTCTGTATGAATGTGTTTTTCACAGGCCAGTGTGGACGGCAGTCATTCTCTGGCCAAAAGTCACAGTCGCAATAACAGCGGAATTAGCAACACCAGCGCAGGCAGCTC
>JAZGTK010015153.1:0-13356 GCA_036877625.1 Ambastaia sidthimunki
TAACAAATATTAAAGATTTATTTAACAGTCCAGAAGATTTACATTAGAGGACTAGCAGAGCACAACATTTCTTAATGAAATCATAGAGACACAAACAAACAAAAACAAAAAAGAAAGAGAGAGAGAGAGAGAGAGAGAGAGAAAGCACACACGCACACACACTATATATATATATACACATGAGTATATTGGGCACCCTGGGGGGTTTATTTTGCTATAATGACCAGTTGACTGTACAATAAACACTTTAAAAATGTATGACATATACAGGCTTAAATTAAAGTGTTACCCAGCTGATATACTGATGAGCAGCCTCTGCTCGACATCTGCTCCCCCCCGGTCGCCCCCCGCCCAACCCGTCTCATTACAGTCACAAACATACACACACGTATATCACAGGGGCTCCTGAAGCTGGTGTGTGAGCATCCAACAGCTGTGTACCTGTGTCCCAATGCTACAGTCCAGAAGCTAATGATAAAGAATTATTAAGATTTCTCTCTCTCATCAACCTCAAAGTTAATCACCAAACTGACTTTTGACTTGATCGCCCGCACACAAATGTCCCACAAATAAACTAAACCTACATTAGGCCTGTAGATCACAACCACCAGATAACACTGTACATACATTTCACTATGACATCATCATGTATCATGACATAATCACTGGATAAAATGTGTCACAGAGACAAAGCGAGTAAATTTTATCCAGTATCACACATCATTAAAGCATCTCTGAACATAACACATGCTGAGTTTTGACATTTTAATGGCCTGCGTCCTCATTAATTCAACCATAAGAACATAAGAATTTAAAGAACAGGTCACAATCTTTAATACAGTTTGTTTATGTAATATTTTATATGCAATCTAAGCTGCGTATATATTTATATACAAGTCTCACCTATAGCTGCAAAAGCATGCAAAAAAAATAAGTGCTACAACTAAAATGCATTTCCGTCACTTATCCGTGACCTACACACAAAGTCACAGCAAGTAAAGTTGATCAAGTTCTGCCTGTCTCACCTTAAGACACGGGGACGAGGAGAGACCTTGAGACACACTGCATATGACATCTGAGATGTGGTCGGAGGAGACAGGAAGTGTCCTCGCCTGCTGTTGTGTCAGATGAGTCGTACTGCCAGAGGACACTTGACCTGCTGACAACTGGTTCAAACTGTGTGTGTGTGTGTGTGTGTGTGGGCACACTCCGGTCCACTAATGCGAACCCTTTTCCACCTCTTACTGGCCTTGTACTGTACAGTGTTTAACAACTGCATTTAGGAACAAAGAATCTCTGGCTAACTCTTCCATTAGCTGGTGACATCACTTCCCGTGAGTTTATTCAAACTTCCTGTAGCTCATCTGGTAGGTCACAGTTCTGTATCGCTTGAATGTGCTGCAGGTCACATTAGATAAAGACACCTGCTAAATACATAAATTCAGTTTAAATGTGACAGAGTGTCTCGTAGCCTCTCTTGACACTGTCATTTCTGTGCCACTAGCATCACTAAACACAACTGCAAACACAACAAAATCAACGTTCAAACACATTTTCTGAACTGTCCCCAGCTAAAAATTTAAGAACAGATTTAAATGCAAATTTTAGTCTCTGCATGTAAAGCTGGTTAAGGAGTTAAGAACACATATTTCAACATTAAAAAACACACACTTCACCTTTAATCTTTTCTAATGAACTCGCAGCCCTGCAGGCCGGTGTAGGTGCTCGTTGTAAAATATGTAAATGAAAAGGCTGCTGGTTTTCATAGTTAAGGTCAATAATATCAGGGTCAATTCATTTAGCCTTTTAATCTGGTCGTCACGCCCCCAGACACTCTCACACACACACACACACACACAGACACACACACACACTCTCACACACACACACGCACACACGCACACACAGACACACACAGACACACACAGACACACACAGACACACAGACACACACAGACACACACAGACACACACAGACACACACACAGACACACACACACAAGCTCACTATGCCTCAGACATACAGTGGAGATTTTTAGCTGTATAACGTGCCGGAAAGTCGACAGACATACTGTCATGCTAATGAATTCCTGCAGCTTACAAACGCATCAACTTCTCACTAGCGCTTCATGTGTTACAGTAAACTCGTGGCCTTCAGGCATATGTAAGAAGATAATGAGGTAAAACAAAAGTGATACAGCCATGCACTCAGAAACTGTCTGAATCACTAAATGAGTAAACACTCACTGGTAGGTAACAGCAGCTACCACACTAGCCAGTGTGACATAAGACAGTGGCTTCCACTCACTATTACAAGACATCCTGTTTTATTAATGGTGCTTGCTAAGCTGTTCTCAGCTTAACCGGACTAACTTAACTAGTTCTTTAGAAAATTCTAATTCAGTTTGGAATGTTTTTATGAATGAATATCAGCCCATAACATGTCCTGCACCATCTGAACGGTTATGACATCATACGATGCAGTTTGTAGACGAGAGAAAAGCATCAAGAACTTCTCTGAGTAAAAGCAATTATGATTTTTGTCTAGCAGCTGCTAAAACCCTGAAAACATCCTATAGACTTGCTTTAAAAGATGTCTGAGTCATACCTAGCAACAACATGAGACCACATCCTGGCAACCACCCAAAACACCCTAGCAACTGCATATTCCAGACTAGACTCTGTGAACCTCCATATACAGTACTGTGACTAAACTTATAAACTAGACCAAACTAAAAATGACAAAACTAACTAATTACGGTTTGCATACTGAGCTGTACCATGTCCATAATTCCATGTTTGTGGAATTGCCCTACAAAATGTTTAAAAAAGTGTTTAAAAAAGTGCAGAAAAATAACTTGTAGCGTAACTCTAATTTTTACTTTTGAGGCCGTAAAATCACCCGCCAGGTAACCAAGCGTCTGAACTTTTACCATTATCATAAACGCTGAGACCAGGTTAACATCAAACACACACAGAGTGCAGAACAACACAATTAGCGCTGAACTGAGACTAGCGGCTGTATTATGCAGAAATGCTAATCCAGATGCCAGCGAGACGGCCGTGCAGGAACAATTCCGCAGTGGCGAGTTTAATCCCTCTGTTTGATACAGAGATTTCACAAAGCAGGAGCTGAATTAAGATCAAAGCAGTCAAGTCTTCGCTGTGCGTTGTCCGAGCGTTTCTGTCTCTAGAGATGTGCTCAGGATAAGTGTAATTGTTTAGTTTTCATTCCCTTAGCAACACACCGTCGAGCAGATATTGTGTAGATAGTGCAGATGTGTACAGTAAAAACGTTGATTCAGCGTTTAAGTTGAAGCTGAATAAATAAGCAGACTGAAAAATCACTCATTAAAACTACAACTGAAATATTTTAATATCTTAATTGTTTTTCTTATTGCTGAAGAAACTGAATAGAAAAATAAATATTTCTTCATTTCAGGTCAAAAATGACCTTCTGAGATCTTAAAGATTTCTCAAACTGTGCTCAACATTTAAAAGTCTGCAGTCAAAATTCCTAACTAATTCCTTACTAATTTCCCCACAGGGGATTAATAAAGTATCCATCTGTCTGTGTGTCTGTCTGTGTGTCTGTCTGTCTGTCTGTCTGTCTGACAGACTTCATTCACACTGACTAACAAACTTACTGGATGAGTTCAGCTCATTCTATGGAAGTTTGTTTAATAATAAACATTTGCCATTTCACAGAGGAAAAAACTAATCAAATAGTTCAGAGTATGAAATGTGTGAATCTGTTACATTCCTCACTTCATTCAGTTTAAAACACTGCCTCTCTTTCTCATCATCTTTCTTTTATTATAAAGGCAAGTTTTGTATAATGACTTAATTTAAATGTCATTCAGTCATGAGATGATGTAATATCAGTGATAATGACTTCCATAATAAAGTGTCTCATAATCCAAACAGACAGAGACTGAGAGACAAAGAGAGAGAGACCTGTTCACCTCCACGAGGGCTGAGCGAGAGAGAGAGTGAATGACTGAGAGAGAGGAAGTAAGAAAGAAAGAAAGAAAGAGAGAGGGAGAGATAGAGAGAATGCAATCTCTCAGTTGTAATGTGCTTACACAGCTACATGTTCATTAATGTCTGGAACAGCACAAAAAACGTTCACAGCTTTAAACCCAATTAATTCATTTTTATTCCATTAATTACGATTAATTCAGACAATGAACAGACAGGACAAAGCAAAGCCATTTTCTCTGTCTCAGCTCATTCAGAAGCAACAGAGGATGAAGAATATCAGAATTATAAGAGAAAACTGTAACACACATACCTGCTCACCACCTTAAAACATTACAGCTGGGACGTTAGAAGAAACATTACACATTATTTTAGCAACATCACAAAGTTTAAGGCAGCATCATATGTAAATTTAATGGAGAACAATCCACTGTAACAGACTCAGAAAAAAACATCCATTAGCGATGAAATACCATTTCAATTCAAATTATTATTGTTAATGCGTGACATTCTGTTAGACTAGCAACACATCAACTTCAGAATCTATTAAAGTTAATCACTCATGAGGTTTGGTTAAGAAGTTTATTTCACACTAAAAAATAATGCTAATTGTGAAATACTTGTAATAAATTATTCAAAATCTACTGAATTTATGACATGCACATCCTCATCTGTGATTGGCCGTCTCCTGGCCAATGACCACCACCCTTCTGTGGCCTCCATCAGTGGGAGTCAGAGGTGCTGAAGTAGGTCATGTTTGCCTGATATGTCCCATGGCATCACCATGGCGACAGCTTGTTAGAGTGGGCTGTCGAGGCTGGTGTGACGCAGCGCCGTTCCGCCACCAAACGCTGTCTTGCCCCATTTAATGCCCTTTCTCTCCAGTTTAACACACAGACATCACTGACATACAAACTCTCCCATGGCAACCAATTTAGATGCTTCGGAAGAACTCGTTTATCAATTAATAAAGTCTGAAAGTTGACAGACGGACTGTGAGTGTTTGAATCTCTGTTTGATGTGAACGGATAATGAATGCAGAAAGTGTTTCACAGAATATCCGTCTTGAACAAACCTCTACTAAGACTTGCCACAAACCTCCAGTCACATTTATCCATCAGAACCAACTGCACACAAATACAAGCATTAAATTACAGATGCGTCAGGATGGTAGACCAGCTGTCCAAATCTGACTAGTTACTTAGTAAGGTCAGAGGTGGACTAGTTTACCTCTATTTTATCTCAAGTCTAATGAAGATAATGACATCCATATACCCCTAACAATGTGTCTGATAGGTGTCCATTGAATTTAAACCCTAACCAGCTTGTTAAGGGTTGGGACAGGTATTGAGTAAAGCAAAATATTAAACAAGAAAAAAATACAGGAAGTGACTTTTGATTTTAATTATTAGGAATGAACTGGACTGTAAACAAATGGCCTTTATATGGTCAGTGGGTGGAGTTAAAAAAGAGGGTTGGGTGATGTCAGCCAAGAAAGTTGAACAGGCAGAACAAGTTGTTACTGTAAATGGGGTCAGTCTTGATTTCATGTTGACGTTATTTGCTGATGAACTGTGATCAGTTACAGCTCATCTTTGACTCCTGTAAGTCTTTCACTCTTGTTAGGCGTCATCAGTAAATCTTAAATTAAGCTTCTGTTCTTCATGCCTCCAAGTGGCGCACAGAAATCACAGTGCACTCAGAAACAGATTAGGCAGATAAAATGAGGGAGTGTTTTTAATTGGCTGCCTTCCTTATTAGTCATGAGTGAAAGACGCTCCACTAAACACCAAAACAGTTAAATTATGTTTTTATAAACACACATGCACACAGACGTAGGCATACAACCATTTTACACACACAGACACACACCTGCAAGTGCACTAAAACGCACGAATGCTCAGACAACACACACTAAAACGACACATTTGTGTTGTGCCTGCGTGTTAAAGAATGAGTCACATACCTGCTGGAGGACTCAAGGTGCTGATGTGAGTGTACTAAGATAAACAAACTGCCAACAGAGTCAGTGTTTCACAGTACAGCGCTCGAGTCCTGAGTCTACAGCCTGCTCACAGTCACTCAGTACAGTAATGGTGCTAATAGGATCACTGCGACCATCTGTTCCTTGTAGCACGATGCACACTATAAATAACAGTTCAGTGGCAGGAGACTGCAGGCTAGCCCAGGTACTTCCCTGCCTTTAGCATGACTTCCTGTGGAGCAGGAGGGGTCAGGGGTCACGGCCACCGACGGGTGAGCCAAACTAGAGTCAGACTGCCTGAAAAACATCTACCAGTACTAAGAACACAGGGACTTTTTTTATGAAACAACACTTCTAACACTAGTTGAATATTTCAAGTGAAAAATAAGTTCCATTGTGTTCACAAAATTCCTAATATCAATAAAAATTGCATGTGTGGCTTCCATCTTGGCCATCTCACATGTTTACTACTGTAGCTCTGAAGAACATGAGACAGAAAACAGACTCACAATCCATCATCATTTTTAACAGACAGAGTGTGCAGAGCTAAACCACTGTTGAGTGCGCATCACGCTAAATAATTCACAGCCCTTTATCACACTGTACTCTCACATACACACTGTGTGTCTTATACGCAAACAGAGACACCTGCACAACTGTCTTTCCCTACAAAGACGACATCAGATATTCACCATCTATCCCTGATGTACTCAGCTGTCAAGCACACTTTCAGAGTCTAGTACACTGTAGCTACGGCAACCATACAATAAAGGTCTCAATATGTTTGACCCGGGTCCAAAATCAACATTTTGTAACATAATTCACCAACAAAAAAATCTACTAACCACATTTTAATTTTGGAGGCTTAATTTAAAGAACATTCAATGTATGTGTCAAGTTCTGGAGAAAGTAAAATATCTAAAGCTAAAAAAAATTACCTTTGTAAATTTGCTCCAGATAATGTTTTGTATGTTTGCGATTTAAGTCGTCAAGGGTCAGACTTTCTAACACTTTCATTCAAACCATATATATAAAAAAACACGTGTTCAAACCATATATTAAAAAAACACCATATATTAAACCATATGTTACATTCATGAGCCAGCTGTTGAGTAACTCATTTTTATTTACTCAAAAGAGGCAATTTTTCTTTGCATTTTGGACTTGGCGAGTGTTGATTTTGGACCCAACACACCGTCTCAGGCACCTGCAGAGAGACATCAGTGACCACTAGAGGGGATAAAAGAGGCGACTGGGCATGTTCCAGAATCATCTGATCTCGAGAAGCTTCTTTACATGGTGGAACGTTCTGCGTGAACATTCACTCAGCTAACAGGGAACATTCTCCAAAAGTTTTCTCAAAGTTATCAAAAAAGTTCTTCCAGTAACGTTATATCATACGTCAAAAAATGTTATTCTTAAGCTGTTGGTGGAACATTACAAAAACGTTTTAAACAGTTGAAAAACGTTTCCATAACCAAGTAGTAAAGTTAATGCAACATCTAAAAAACAGACATTTTGACCATTCCTAAAACATTCAAACAGCATTTTAATGTTTTTGTTACTTAATAGAAACGTTAAGGAAAATGTTTTTACAGCCTAAAACTGTTAGCCGGGTTTATGCAAACAGCTTTCCAAACAGTTAACCGGGTGTTCAGAAGTTAACTACTGTATCTGCTGGAGTTTGCCTGCAAGTAATTATACAATCAAAGACATGGTGACACAAGAGATCAGATTATTAGCTTGCAGAGCACACAGGAAATAAGGCAAACATCCAACTTCCTGTTCTGCTGACAGATTAGCTGAAAGCCAAACTTGAATTGGGTTTTGCAGGTCTGAAAGATGTGGTTACTTCCTCCCCATTGTAGTCCACTGAAAAGTCTGACTGGCATCACAAGCTCATGGCAATAACCTCTGGCATTTCCTGTTAGGAATTACATCAGGAAGACATGCTGCTTCTCTCCAGTTCAAACTCAGCTACACACGTGTTGTGTGTGTATACTGCACATATTACATGCCTTCATCAATCAGTTTCTACAGTGTTTGTTTATCATTCTGCTGTAAATTAATTAAAAAAACACGTCTGAGCAACATTTACTTAAACATCCACCATCAAAAATGCATTTACAACAAAAGAACAGTAATTACACTGGAGCTGTTAATGGGAGGAAGCTAATCTTTAAGCAGGCTGACCTCTGACCTTTTTACTGTCACTGGCCGCATTCCTTTACACTGTAAAGTTAACAAGCAATCACCATTACAATTATATAACCGACCCAGAGCTAATAAACTTACCGGCTGAAGAGTCATTTGACCTTTACCTCTATATATGGAAAAAAGATCTATGAAAAGAAGTGGCCAAGAAATTGTAGAGCAAAAGTGGGAAGCTTATTACAACCTTAAAGACTGATAAAAAGAGAGAGAGAGAGTTATTGTGAATGATTCATAAAATCAGGCAGAGCAAGACAATGGCAGAGGGACACGGTGACAAGAGAGAAAACTAAAGGCAGAAATAAGTGGGGAGTGATGCACTATTCTTTCATAAGATTCTGTGAGTCTCAGTCTGTCTGTGTAACAGGACAGTTTGAGCTGACAGTATGACACACACTAGATCTCAGCCTCGCTCATCGTCAGACAAACACACGCACAAATATTCATCCCTCATCGCTGTGGGAGACGTGAAGGATGGAGGAAATGAAAGAATCTTCTCTGAGTTCTTCTGTGTGGTAAAGTCTATAATACCTGGAGAAAACTCTCATACATCTCATGACAGCCAGACTCCTGGAAGTATTTGATTTAAAATCGGCCATCATCTGAACTGTAAATGTCTAAACTAGTGACTGTCTGTGAGATAAAAAGCAGCAGAATAATAAAAATGTTGTGTGTGTTCACTGCACATAAAAACATCAGCAATAATATAATCAATTATTTGTTAAAATTAGACGACTTCTTAACAGTAAAACTGTAAACTGTTACACAGATTTTTGTTCATTTTTTACCAAAAGATTGCCTGCTGCTTTCATGTATTTAAAAATCACAGATAAGTGATGTTACTACAGTCTACTGTGGAGCTACTGTACCTGCGGTTAAGAGTTCTGCTCAAGGGCACACTGGTGATAGTTCCAGGCGGGTTCCTTACGGAGCTCAAACAGCCTTCTGGGTACAGATTTCTAATAACAGAGTTCTCAGTCTGATCCTGGAACTTTGATTACGTTTCTGAGGTGAACTTCTTGGGATGCTGAAACGTACAGAGACCTGCTTTAGAAATCAGGAATAATGCCGGAGCAAATGAGTTATGATGCACAACTCTGTATAAATGCAGGTTGAGCTATGTTAAGAAAAAGACTTCTAAGAAAGAAGAACACCTTTATGTTTACTGATGAGTCTTCATCTACACTCAACTCTACACTGCCGTGGAAAAAATGAACATCCATTTCAAAGTCCTGAAGCTTGTCTAATATAAAAGCAACTTATTTCACAAATCTCAAACACTGCTTTACATGAAACAAGGTCTTAAGGACACGAGATTTACACCCTCAGAGTGAATTCCTCAGAAGAAGCTTTTCATCTGTTCTTTGAGTGAAGATATCTCCCAGCTAAGCTCACACTACAAGACTGATGTTAGTCACCTTTTGATTTTTAAACCCTGCAAACAAACTGCAACAAAAAGCTCTGGATCGCATCCGACTCCCGGCATGTGCCCACACGCTGCAACTGGCTGCAGACCGCTACAGACTTCAGTAGTTGCTGGGTGTGTGCACTGACCTGGCGTGAGGTTTCTATGTGTGCATTTTAAGAATGACTTTTGGGTGTGTAACCACAGTGCATTCAAGCAGAATCAAGTTGTTATTGATGCACTTATTGATGTCTATGATTAGTTGTGTACACTGTGCACCAGATCTGCCACAGATTCTGATTTTTTTACACAATTATCAGACCAGAACTTAAGGTAACAATATTATCACAGTATTTGTGAAAATAAAAAAACTCTAATGGTATCAGTTCATCTATAATTTTGTTTATTTAGTATTTTCTCTTTTAAGCCAATAAATCACATTCAAAATATGAGCGTAAGGAGGCAGAAAGAGTTTGTAGCCACTGTTGCTCTTAAGAAAAAATAATAAATGTGTGCAATAGCTCCACCTGCTGTGTTGGAGTGTCCAGAGAATTATTTACAATATTAACATACGTTAACATACGTGAATATTAATATTACAGTTATTGTCAATATCAATGTGACACCCCTACTGTGCACCAGCATCTGAATTTATGCATGTGGCAGACAACTTTATCTAAAGCAACACTTTCACTTCCAAAGTGAAAACTAGCATGACACAAAATGTAAAACAAATGAGTCTTTAACTGTGTGTAGGGCATTAAGCTTCAGTCACAAACGTGCTCTTGTCCTGCACCACAGAAGAAAGAACACAACTTCTAAAAAACAACCTTTTAAAGATGCACCACCACCACCCCACCCAGACCCTCAGAGTGTCCTTCTGTTTGAAGAGAAACTGGAGGCAGCCGTTGAGTTTGAGCTGTTGTGTCGACCTCACAGTGAGAAGCTTAGGATCTTCAGTCTGAAGGATTTAGAACCTCATTTCATCATTTCAGCCACAGATTCAGATCTCTGAACACAGGCAGGAATACAATGATAACGCTCTTTAATCCAGAAGACTGCTGCCTGCTGTGGCTTCTTCATATTATGTGTCACTTCAGACAGAACTTCAGTCTAAATGGCCTCTGAGAGAAACTAAGTGTGCTGTTAGTGGCCAAATTAACCTTTGATGGAACTGCTTAAGGACAGGTGACAGACTGATTCTGTGGCAATGCAACAGTCCAGTCTCAAACTGATTTCATTGTTTTTGGCAGAACCAAGACAAGCAAACAGAAAATCGGATTAGAGGGGAGATGTTGTCACATGTTTGAGCCTGCAGCCAAAATATCTGTACTGGAAGAAAGACAATGATGGAAATGATCAGTATATAGCGAGTTCTGTTGCCTTCTAAAACAATCACATATAGACCCGTATATAATCCCCTATAGAGACATTATTGACTGAGGATGTATAGGTAGGAAGTTGTAAGCAATTTTCTTCACAGCGTTCTTGCTCCTTCTCACCTCCACCTGCAATTTTATCACATCAATCAGACATCTGTGTCTCTTATTTTGTATTTCCTTCAGTATTGCGCTGGTATAAACTCAATAAAACATTATTGCTTGCTTTAAACAGACACTAAGTCGGGTCCATACAGTGCTGTCCGACTCTATTATTTTCAGTCGCTGTGAAACAAAAACATTGAGAAACTTTCAACTTTCTAATAACATAATGATTTCTAACCATTAATAAGATCCATAACAAACACTGGCTATCATCAAACCGTCATAGAGAACCACATTAAAGAAATCTAAATAAAGCAAAACATGACCAAGCAAATATCCAATCACTGCCTGCAAACTTCTGCACTGAGACTGTCTGTCCATTCTTCTGTTATCAAAGATCACGTCACCTCTCAGAATCATGACAGCAGAAGCCTCAACAAGTATCGACCCGCACAGCAGTCACAGTGCTGAAACATTTCAAAAACATCTCAACACACATGCTGGACACACACACACACGCCCGACACAATGAATTGTGTGGAATCCACTTCCTGAATCCTGATACTCCAATGGAGACATTGATTTTAATAGCAATTCCTGTTTTGTTTATTGTTAAAAAGAGCTGATGTGTTACTGCTCAAACAGAAGAAACAAAGTCTGAAATTAATATGCAAATTAAAGCTTATTTTAAATGCGCCACCATTTTCGACATAATCCAGTCTCACTTCTAAGTTAATTTGATTGGTTCATTCCTTTTCTATTGCTCGCAGTGTGATGAAGTTGTGTTCGGTTTGGCAAAGACTGTATCAGCCTTATTAGTCACAACTGAAGCTATTTCAGTTACAGCGAGACCACCTAGTGTGCCCCACCAAACGCTGACTTTCAGCCAAAGGAGGCCCAGTATTATTTCTATCTTGCTTCCCTCGCATGTAAACTAAGCCATTAGGTTAAAACATCACATAGCTCACACAAATGAAGCGGCCTCCATTATACTCGCCTGTTTTCTCACTCCAAATGACTGCAAGTGCAGATTATTCACTCCAATCAGTCAGCATACAAATGAACCAACCACATCTGAAAGAAACATGGCCGTCATCTTTTTGTCCTTGTTTTGACGCCTCACGCTGAATGTAAAAGGAGAAAAAAGCAGAAATAAAAAGACAAATTAACAAGTGACAGTTACATTATTCCACCACAGGCAAAAATAAAAGACTGAAAGATCAGAAGAGCAAGAGAGAGAATGATTTAACATGGTTACGATAACTAAAAAAGAAAAAAAACGTCTCAACTCAACATAAAATGGGTTAACTATCTTAACTAGCGAGCTAGCTTCATTAAAAATTACAGTTACAGTGCAAATATAGCGTTGTTTAAAAGAAAAAAACAATAGTTTCAGGACTAGACTGGAAATGTGGTTTCTGCCAGTCATCATCACTCAGTGTCCAATAACTGTCCAATCACTGAGTCTCCATGTTTTTTTTTAGCTGAGACACTTTTGTATGAGGTTAAATTAATTATTTATGATGATTGATCTAATCTCATAATTTACACGTTTGCTTTAGGGAGACGAGGATTTGTATTACCACAGTGTGACACTTGATAAGAATTAATTTGACTTTCTCTATCAGCTGGTATGTGTGTGTGATGTATGAGAGAGTTTGATGAGTCATCAGTGCTGAGTTCACCTGCAGATGTTTTATTTAAAGAAGAGCAGATCAGTGCAGGTGCAGAACAGCTCCCCATTTAATGCCACCGAATACTAACACTTCATAAACTTCAACAGCAAATTATAAAACCTGCTGGTCAAAGGTGGTGACAGTGTATGTCCAGAAAGTGGCCCCTTATGCTACTTTTAAAAATACATGAATATAGCAGACTTAGATATCAAATATCAAAATATCAAATATCATTATTAATATAAATAATGCCCCAACCTCCTGTTTTAACAGGAAATGCTTTCATAGAAAAATAACTGTCAAGCAGTGACTGTTTTGGTTTCTTTCATTTTGAACAGGAAATGGAAATGTTATGCTTGTGTCATCTTTCTCTAAAATAAAAGCTACTTGGTTTGATCTTTTGTTATCTATTGCAGTGGCATTTATATATTAAGTAAGTTAACAGAGAGATAAACACTGTTAGCAGGTACATTAACTTATACCAGATCAGCCATTGAACTGCACCTCTCTGCTTAAAATCTCACCTTCCAAATTCATGTCAGCAAACTGCACACAAAACTGACATCTGATGAGCGAAACATTAGTGCCCTGCTGCTCATTTCCAGCCCTGAGGCT
>JAZGTK010015155.1:0-11125 GCA_036877625.1 Ambastaia sidthimunki
TCATTTACAGGCAATTCATCTCATTTTTAATGGAAAGTCAGGTTGAGCACATTGCATTATTGGATGAAGTATTTAATGCAGTGCACTCTGTTGTATTTTGTAAAAGATTTGTGTAAAACATCTTTATTTGATTTTATAAGACTAGATACTAAAAAAAGTATAGTTTTTGAAATGGTATGTGTGTGGACTATATTTATAGATTCAATTTGAAGAACTGGTTGACTTACTGTGCTTGTACTTGTGAATTCAAAGTTTCATTTGTGGAATTGGGCACATTAAAATTTGCATCATGAGATCAGTGAATTAAATGTAGTCTTTTAGACAAAGCGATTGCACATGGAAAATAGCACACAAGTTGTATAAACTACTTTTGAAGTACTTACTGTAATTTTTACAGCACTATTCAGTTTTTGGTCATTATCACTTTTATTGTATGAAAAAAAACATCAGTCCATTTTGTGATTTACAGAACAAAGACATCATGCAAATTTCAGGGTAAATAAATGATGACAGTACTTTAATTTAAGTCATTTAATTTATTAAAGCTGCAATTCATTAAAATTAAGAACATATCAGTGTTCAAAACAGTTGCCTTATTTTACCCTGATTCACAATGGTAAGCTTATTATAATGATTCATATTTTGAGCTGATGGGTCAGATTTTGTGGTCATTGTCAGTTTGACTGTCACATTAGACAAAAGAAAGAACTGATCTTAGTTACTAAATCACATGTGTGAATGTCAGCAATGATGGCGCTTTTGTAGCTTGTTTTTACAGCAGTTGCTTTGAATTTACTCCCTTCCATGTTAAGAATATGCCTCTGTACGTTAAGGATTGCATCTTTAATAACCTAATGTCATTTCTAGTTACTAGTTACATTTCTGTTTGGACATTTTATATGTTTCTTAATGAAGCAAAGGTAAAACAAAATGATGCATAAATTGTAAAAACATTGTTATATAATGTCATGATGAATTAAATACAACAGATTATGTAAAAATTGCTCTCATTCTTGAAATATAAGATGTTCAAAATTCAGGGCAGTTCCTTTGCAAAGTTATTATTGCGTTAATTCTGACATTGAATTAAACGCGACTACATGAAAAGAATGAATTTCTGTCATGTTAATTAGTTGAATTAATTAGTTTATGTAAGAATGGTTTCACATAAAATTTACACAGAAATCTGTTCAACTTTGCTTTATGAAAAAGGTCCAATGTTTTCACTTTAATGTTGGCTCATTTAGAGCGAAAGCTTGTTAGTTTTGGTGGAAATCTGTACTGTCACTTTCCAACTGGGTACTGTAATGTATTCTGTTAAATTATTCAAAGCCCAAAATGTCAGATTTTGGGCGAGTTCATTATTCCTATTACATGGGACTTTTTTGGTTGGTGGTTTGAGTTCTTTGTGTGTTTGATCTGAAATTCTTTAAATTTACAGAGGAGGCATGAAGTTGAAACAGCATGTAGAGAGAGCGAGAGAGCAGGGTGTGGGGTGTGGGGGGGGTTAGAAAGAGTGAATGAAACGCAGAAGAACTGAGAGCGACTGCAAGATGATTGAAAGCCAGAAACAAATTCAGCCAGCGAGAGCCAATGATTGAGATGGGAGAAATAAATGAAGCGTTGATTTGATGGAAGGTAAGAAAATATCTGCCAAACAAGAAAAATCCGAACACAAGTCCAAAGAGAAACAGAGGCTCTCAACTGAAGCACGTTTTTGAGGGTGCATGCTGCATCCTAACAATACGTGCAGACTGCAGAAAGTAGGGCACGCTCTTACATAAAGCCTCTTACTGATAAATATAACCTTCCCCTGTGGTCCTCTGGTTCGACGTTAGCGCAGAGCCAATGACGACATATTTGCGCTCGATCTTATTCATAAAGCTCACAAGAAATAAACCTTTAAAAGCCACAAATAAATAAATGATCAGGGATCGGCTTTCCCGCATCACACCGGGTTTGTGCTTGCGAAATCTCACAGATCTCCCTTGAAAGTGTATTCATCTGCCAAGCTGCTTTATTTGATCGTATCAGTGAGGCGTCCGCGGTTCCTGCTGGAAATAAAAAGCTATTTTTTCCCTTTTTGTTTGTATTGATTCATTAATGGCTGTTTGCTTATATAATATGGCTGCATGTGTTCTGTGTGTTTGCTGTTCACTGCAGAGAGCTTTATTTGTGTTGCCGCTTCATGGTGTGATACAGCTTCTCAGTTGTGTGTGTAAAGGATAATGTATGGTCGTCCTCAGCTTCATGCCAGGGTCCTGAACCACCATTTTAACTCAACAGTTTGTTTTGGTCCTTATAGACAATTTTTCATAAAAAAAATATACATATTATTGGGGTTCATTTGTTAGTTTGTGACCATCACTAGCTGACTTTACATTATCATGCTTATTACATGACTATGTACTTAATTAGTGCTTAAACATTAAATATTCAAATTACGGTATTAGATTACTTACAGTAGATTACCGTTAAGCATAGTAAAAATTACTTTGCTGATGTCTTTATATAGATTAATAAGAATGTGGGCAGGTGATAAGTTTGCAGGGCATCTGCAAGTTGAGGGCATCTTCTTGTAGATGATAATATGCTTGCAGATGCTTCTGTTAAGTCTCAGCCTGTGTTTAATGTACAGCACAGCATCTGTATAAGCTCCAGCAGTAGTTGAGATGTGACAGCATTAATACTGTGCTTCAGAATCATTCTCTGTGGGTTTGATCTAGAAGAGAAGTCTATTAGAAAGTCTAACAGAAGCTGTGACATGACAGCATGCATGCTGTGCTTCAGATATCTACCTCTTCTCATCTTGTTCTTCTCTCTTCTCGCTTCTTTTGGTCTTGTCTCTGCTCTTCTCATCTCTTCTCACCTCTTGACTCCTCTGCTGGTGTAGTAACAACACCAAGCGTAATTAATTCAAGTCCCAGAGAACACAGACGAACGCCCTTTAGGTCATGAATTACAAAGCATCTACTTCTTTCTCCTCATAGGCCTCCTCTGCCTTCTTCTCCCCTTGTCTCCTCTCACCTCTTTTTGTCTCTTCTGTTCATGCATTGATAAACAGTCCTGTGAAAAGTTTTTATGTATTTTCATGATTTTGAGCATGAAATCCATTTCAGGGGAAACGTCTTTAGCTAATATAAGATGTCCCACGTTTTCACAGCTGAAGGTGTCATTAAATATTAAGCTGTTATAATTGGTTCCACTTCATAGAACCATGAAACAAGTTGTTTTATGTTCCTTTAGATGCCCAATATTACTCATGTTTTCGATGTTGGTGAGGTAAATTAATTGTGTGTTTAACTGCCCATGGGTGATGCTACGCTAATTGTCGCCTACAGAACAAGTGTTTGCTAATCTGCTGTCGTAAGATGTTGAGCGGGAGTTTCTGCTCGTCTCCAGAAATATCTTTGTTAATCAGGCTTCCACCGGCTACATTAAAGCAGACAGCGCATTATGCTATTGTTTAAGGTCAGCTCAACCACATCCAAAAACATGACGCATTCACTCCAAAACACAGGAAGGAGAGTTCTGTTTCTCTGTCACATACACCATAGCTCATATCTAAGTCTGGCGGCTTGGCGCAAAGAGCATTTATCTCTGAGTCAGCCATTCCTACACTGGTGACAAAGACCAACTGCTTGATGGTCCAGTGGGCCCAACCAGATTTCACCATGGAGCTGCAGCTTGGTCTCTGTTTATCTCTTGACAAATGCTTTGTGTCAATGGTGACCTTAAAGCCAGATGGTTGAAAACACTGAAAATAACTATCGGCTGTTGTGTCAGAGAGATGGTATGAGTAAATTGTCATTATTAACCATTTGTCTATGAGGTAATGAAGTGATGTAAGCTGAGCAATTTTGGTCTTCTTTGTGGTGCACATAAATATGCACACATCAGGTTTCCAGATTTCATTTCATTTCATTCAGATCAACAACTTGCTCTGTTTTATCGTCATGGTTCTTTAAATGTTTAATGGGGCATTGTCATTGTCATGGTTATGTTGTAACAATGAGACTATTAACATGTGATCACCCATATTCACACATTAATGCCTATTCAGTGGTCAGCAACTTAAAGAAACTATTATTTTATACTTTGATGTTCCTGATTATGCGTCTCATCTGCTGCTTTGCACAGCCCTGACAGGCTGAAGATTGTTTCAAACTCTAAAGATTATTTTAGTCTGACCTAACAGTTTGTGTGGGACATTCTGCATGATTTATTTTGTAAATCTGTTGCAATAGCTCGTTCCAACACCTAGTGAGATGCCCACTGAGATGGCATTTTGGAACATTACAGGCACACAGATCCAAAGGGTGTTCCAAAAGGTAGGAATATTATACTGTTTTTTAATAGAGCTTGTTTTGACCTTCTTGAAGGGGTACTTCAGCGCTGGCAAAATGGGCTGCCTATGCAGATTTAAACAAAAATCAATGCTACCTTACTAAAGAAAGCAGGGAAAATATGTTTTGTCTTCCCTTTTGTCAAATAGGTAGGAAAACTTTGAAACCTATAATGCACTAAGCATGTTGCCCTCTGTCGGTTCGACTGTCCGTGGACGGGGATACAAAAAGCTCATTCAGATGAATTAACATGAATTTCTTGGTACAGATAACATGAAGGCAGAGTAAGCTGTGTTCATTTACATATACTACCAACATCATAACGGTACAAAGCTGGTTGAAAATCAGTCAACTTAAACTTGAATTTTTTTTTGAACATTTTGAACTCCCAGAGGGCCATTGTTCTGTAGAGTTTCTGTCCGACCATTTAATTAAAAGCTGCTTGTTCTTTTTAAGTAACCTTGAAGATCTTGATTAGGTGGTTAGTGTGATTTATTAGGGTTACAAGTAGACTCTACAAGCAACCCTTCAGGAGCAGAGTTTGACTCCTGTGACAGAGGGTTGTGCCATATAAAGTTTACACCTGCTGTTTGCTGAATAATAATACATGAAGGCAGTGCCAACTGCATTGGACCCAACAGCAAACATACAACTCATAAACCAAATGAAAAATTGACATGCAAAATTAAATTGATGCAAGACCCTTAAAAAAACCTTAAGAGTGGACATCAGCAAAAATAAAATGTAAAAAACTTGCTGCTTTAACTTAAGGCTACCAAAACATTGAATAATGTGGTGTTTCCAAAGTTTATAGACAAATGATCAGTTAGTAATGTAAATCTTTCTCTTGCATTTTACATGCCTTTGAAACTGTATACACACAAGATCTTAAAATGGCACGCGGAGGCCTGCTTCAAAGCCTGCTCATCTTTGACTCCTTTGAAGTGTCTGTCAATGTGGTATTTCTAAGGATGACTCGCTCTTTATCTGGCAACTGACACTTTTTCCTTCTCGAGTTACAGTTTTGCATCTGTCATCTGTTGTTTTTTTTATAGTGTATGATCTGAGATTTTTCACCTTACGCATGAGTCTACTCTCACTTGTTCTGTCTAGCTCTATCTTCTCAGTCTTACTCTGTGGGTCTGTCTCATTATTTTTCAGCCTTATTTCTGCCTTTCCTCCCCTGCATTTTTGTTGCCCTAATCCAGTGATTTGGGAGGAGGTTTGAATTTGGCTGTCAGAGCAGCGTTGCCTCATCTCGGTGGAGGGGCTTCCTTGGGTGCCAAGCGTTACTTTGATCTTGCTGTGGCATGGAGGGTTCCGGTATGCCCCACATTACTTGTGATGCCAGATGAAAAGGCTGAAGATCTTTCGCACCCTAGTAGCGTAGAGGTGTGAAGCTACCTTACAACTTAGTAACTAGCCATCTAATGACTACCTCATTATTAGCATGTGGCACACGCAGCGCTGGAACTAATGAACTCTGTCATAAAAGAAAAGTGACTTGAGTTTGCATTTGTCTTTGCATTTCCCATTGCGCTGTGACAGCAGTACTTGTCTCCTCGTTGCAATCTGATGAGCACACTGCATCTTTGGCAGATGATTCCTTAATGGCTTTGAGGTCTCCTATTAAAGTCTACAGCACAAACAGAAGGCTGAGCTGTGCCTGACCAGCTCTGGTGAAATATGCTTTTCTTTTATATGTGATACTGTCATACTACAACTCCAAGAATTTTGGTGCAGTCACATTACGTCAACATTACTGCACTTGCAAGTTTCAGACTGTGAACTTGAAATTTTATAAAAGCTTAGACTCCTCCCACTTGAATGTTGAGTGTTGCTATAGAAACTAAAAGAAAGGATTTGAAGTTGTTATAGTAGAGAAGATATCAGATCTCAGACTCATTTCATAATTGTTGTAATTCTGACATGATGTAAATGCATCATAATTACAAGGACAATCCCTTGAGAGAAACCTTTTAAGTATTTGGCACAAGGGCACAATGGTGATGGTTATATGAGTCACTATTCTTCCGGTTGCTCTTCAACATTGAGTTACAACATTGAGCACTACTTAAAATGTATCTATCTGTGTCTCTTGTTTTTGAAGGACGTATGCTCTACAAAGAGTACGAGATGCATTTAGAGAGAACCAGACAGTAGAAGATCCTAAAGTACTGGAGGAGCTGTTAAACAAGGCACGGGACAGTTTGGCCATCATCCAAAGACAGGTACAGATGGACTGGTCTAAAAAATGACCTATAGATTCTCTAGACTTTGTTTATAGAGAAAGTAAGTTAGGGCAAAGAATGATACTTTAGGAACTAAAGTTCTTAAAGACAAACCCATAGTCTCATTTTGTTTATTAGCATACAAGGTTGAATGAGTAAATGTTTAAAACTTGTAGTTAAACATACAGTACATATTTTTTATTAGTCAGAAGTAAAGTAATCATTTATATTTGTCAAGCATATTATAATACCAGCCATTCTCAAAGACTTGTTAATAGAATTGTGGAAGCAGAACATTTGATAGAATTGCAGCCATAATCCTAAAGTTTCTCACCCTTATAAGTCCCTACTTGTAACATTTCCATGAAAAACTCATTTACATAGCGTGATTTCCAGTACGGGTGACTGGATTGTTATCCATATGATATTTTCCTAGTAATTCATTCCAACAAATTGCCTTACATCGTGGGTGTCTCCATAGTTCTCAACCTATATGCATGGAGTGTGATGTTCTATGGATCATATGCTGTTTAATTTAAACGCTGCCCTCTCCTAATACAAAAAATAGCTGCCTTAATGCAACTTCATTTTCACTCTCCTGGTGTAGCTAATAACAGAACAGTGGGCTTCATCTTTTCTTCCTTTTCCTGTATAATTCACTGTATCCTCCTGAGAGCTGAAAGAAGTTGTCCACTATCTCCAGATGCATATAAATGAGCACCTGTTCTGTACCCACCTGTTTGTTGGCACGTTCCACACGACACTAATGAGCACTGATGCTCACTATCCTGCGCTTTGTACCCATAATTCCACTCTGAACTTATTCTGCATCTCTGGGGTTGTGATTCTTATGTTTTTGACATTTTATCTGAATATCTACATTTTTTTTCTCTTTTAGTGTTGAAGTGTTGACTAAGAGCTTTCTCTTTTAGAGCTTTTTGTGAGTCTTTGTAGTAGTATTCTTGTTTATTTTGCTGTTTATTGTCTGTTGTTAGTACACTGGAGTTACAAGTAAATAGTTACAAGACCCAGTGTGCCATTATTGATGTCAATGCTGGTATAACACAAGTTTAAATATGCATAAGTGTGACTGAGATTACAGAATTAACAGCTTAAATTTCAGTTTGTTAATCACACAAAGGTCTTATATGGCTTCAGAAAACTTTGAGTATTCTGTAGCGTACAAGCCCAAATAATTACTTTTATAGTGCTTTTATTGTCCTTTTTTGAGGCTGATGACCACTGTACACCTGTTGTTGTGTAAAAACTGTAGTAGTTTTCTGCGCTATCAAAGAAAGAAGTCTTATTTTAAACTCATCTCCAGTAAGGATGACATGAGCCCACAAAAAGCTACAGGTGTACATTAAGAGCAAAAGACAGGTGAGGTAAAATTCTGTTGCTTTGCGATCATTTGTCTCTTGTCTTTTACCAGAGAGGTTTAACTGTTCTTTGAAACAGAATCAAAGTACAGCCTTAGAGATCAGACCTCCATGATATCTGCATTAAGAGCTTCTGTCGCCTTGGCACACTCAGCATGGGAATGAACTTCCTGGGGAGTTAAAAGAAAGCTCTTCAGTAACAATTTGCAGGGTCAGGCTCAAAGAGACCCTCTAGCTTGAATTTTTTATTATTATGGCCTTGTAATAAAAATATGCTTGCATGTAGAAACACTTCTTGGTCATACACATGTTCTTGTATTTAAACAAGTTTTCTTGTTGTTACTTACCACATGGCAGGAAGATCAGATGAACACAAATACTTCTAGCTACACAATTTTGATTTCAAACATCATGGATTTATATGGATTTCTAACATCATGCAAGTATATGTTGCACTATTGTCATTAATACAAGGGGGTGCTATTGCAGCCACAGCATCACAGATGTCAGGATGGAACAACAGTTTAAAGAGCATCTTGCTAAGTAAGTTAGCAAGAATAAAATCACAGTCACTCCCTGAATAAAATCACATCCAAGTTTATCTGACATTTAAAGGCAACTGATATTTGTTTATGCAAAAATAACACAAAAATATGTTAAGTACAGTGAGGTCCAAAGGTCTGAGATCACAGACAAACAGAAAAGAAAACAAGGATTTTAGGATTTTGAAAAAAAAAAAAATTATGTGAGATGACCCAAAACCAGTTTAGAAATAGATTCAGAACTATATCTAGGTCGCAGATTAAATAAAATTGCAACATTGACCATGATACTTGTAGAAAAGGTCAGATTTCTACTGACACACATGAAGTGCTCTTAAAATCATTTTCTTATGCTGGGAGACACATCATCAGGTTTGGACAAATTGGAGTTCATGTGCCAGCTCAGATGACATGTCAGCTCAAGCAAAAGAGTGCTGTACCAAGTACCGAGAACTTGGTATGGCATCCTATAGCAATAGTAATATAGAGATATTATCACTAGTCCACGTCTCGTTAACTTTTTAGCCCCACTGTATGTTTGCAGCACACAGGCCAAGTATTTGCACCTGCATTTATAAATTTATGTGGAATATGTTTCTGGCCCAAGCAATGTGTCATTGTGAGGGACGGTTTGTGGTCTTTAGCATGTGTGGGTGAAGTCCGTTGTATAGTGGGTGGGGTCAGTTATAGTGTGGGTGGGGTCTCATCACAGTGACATTCTAACCAGCGCAATAGTCATCTAGCATTCTGTTGACTCAAACACATTACAACACATGGGCTTCAGACTGCTGTAGGAAGTAACATCCACGCCTCTCTCTCTGTTTCTCACACGCATACATACCCACATAATGTCCCAATGTGTGTCGTGACACCACCGGTGTGCGTGCCACCCTCAGCCCACACCCACAATCCAGACTGGCACTGACTTACTGTATGTCTGCAGCGCCACTCTAATGTATCTGTGTGATAAAGAACTGTGGACCTTCTCCAATCAGTGACTCATTGGTTCTCATGTGTCTCTTTGCTCAGATGGATGCAACATGCATTCTTCTTATGACACTGACTGGTTCTTGGCCTTGAATGGCTTTATTTTAGATCATGAACTGGCAAAATGTATCTTTTAAGCTTTGACATTTGTCGTAATAGAATTATTTCATCTTCATCTTTTGTACCCCTTTTGTCTTTCTGATGAGGAATTGAACATTTTATGGTTACTGCATGTTGTGTGACATCAATGTGGCTGTTGTAGCGTATACATACACATTATCAGTGGGAAACTTGGCAATCGTTTGTTTTTGTAGGGTTAGTTCAGCCAAACATAAAAATTCTGTTATCTACTCACTCTTTTATTCCTTCAAATCTTTTTGGCTTTTTTCTTTGGAATTCAGTCATAAAACACCAGTCGCACCTTAATACAGTAATGGCAGAATTTAAATTTCTGGTTGAGCTATTCCTTTGTGCCTGTAACAAAAGCCTCATGCCATGCGACTGGAGGCAACCGATAGCAGCTTGGAACTGTCTAAACTGGCTGCATGACACATCACAATGTTCAATAACAACATCTGTGAGCTCAAGGCAAAACAGCAGCAGTTACATGTGAATCAAATCGTTTTTACTTGCCATTCTATTGCTTAAAACATAGACTTGATTTGGATTATTAAATGAATTATTTCAGAATAGTGAAGCATTTCGTACATAAAATTGATATTGCTGAAGAATAAATGAAAAATGTGTCTCTGTCAGCCTGCATCAGGTGCATGTAGACTGCCTCATTACATGCAATCATCAAATTATCAAGCCCCAAACCTGCACCATTGGTTGAGCCAGAAATTGACTGGTCAGACTGCTCAAACAAACAGCAATATTTTAAAGGCTCCATGAAATCACAGTGTTTAAACTCTTTGAGAAGTCAGGATTGAAATGGCTTATAATATGGCTAATTATATGGCCTGTCTATGCACATTGCACTGGGATATGAGAAAGTAATTTAACATAGATAAAGCTCTACACATCATTTTTAATTTCATGGAAATGGGCCCCTTTGCTCTGCCCTGTCAGTGTTAATACATATCATTTTTAAATGAGTCTCTGCTTGCATACATGTATATTTTTGCCTGATGTTATTTCTTATATCTGTTTACTACCACTCACTGGTAAAAAGATTAATGTCAACAACAAAATGAATGCTGTGCTGTACCCTTGGGACAGGGTTTAAAAAAATTATTCCCACATAGCCCAGCTCAAAGGGGATCTTTAATGGGTCCTTTGTTGATTTCCAGGGCTAAAGAGTGGATTGTAATTCTCTTGCAGTGGTATATTGGAGTATTGGTGGCTATAATTCAGCCCACTGAACGTGGAGCAGGGCAGGAGCTACGCTCTTTGGGTGAAAGGCCTGACCAAATTAATTCAGGGCTTTCCCACCTTTACCTCCCCTCAGCTGACTGTGAAATAGCAGCTGTATATTTTCCACTGACATAATAAGTCTGACTTTATAAAGCAATGTGTATAAATCTGGCTTTCCATAAACAGATAGACACAGTGACACACACACACACTCTCTCTCTCTCTCTCTCTCTCTCTCTCTCTCTCTCTCTCTCTCTTTCTCTCTCTCTCTCTCTCTCTCTCTC
>JAZGTK010015156.1:0-13354 GCA_036877625.1 Ambastaia sidthimunki
GTGTATTTGTTAGCCAAGGTATTTATATATCTATTTATTTATGCATGCACACAGACACCAAAAGAATCAAAATGGGTAGACAGTATCCCAAGATGCTTTTAATAAGGTACACATTGTTTTGCTCTAATTGCAAAATTGTTCCTTGGGGTACAGAATTTCACCTTAAATGGTACAAAGTTAGAAGGTACAATTTTGTACCTCTGACTAGGGGTACAAAATTGTACCCTTCAGGGTACCACCCCAGCGACGGCCASTTGTACCTTAAAAGGTACAGTTCTGTACCTTTCTTTCTAAGAGTGTATATATAAAACATCAATGGGTCCAATCATTAGGGCACACTATGGCATTATGTTAACTGCCCACTTATTTGCAAGTCACTTTGAATAAAAGATTTGGTTAAACGAATCAATGTAATGTAAATGTAATTCTTAGACCATATATATATAGAGAGTGAACACACACTGCCAGCACTGGAATCGAACCAACAACCATCTGATCACACGCCTGACTCAATAACCGGTAGGCCACAGCTGCCCCTGCTTTTGAACCACTCAACAACATCCTGGAAATCACCCACAAAACACTGTTTGCCAGTTTCGTGTTCCAGGTGTTACTGTTACGTAGGAGACTACATCTCCCATCAGCCCCTGCCATGCCACCTGTTCATCATTCTGTCTCATTAAGACTCTGTATATATATCACCCCATGAACACTACATCTTGGCGAAATCTTGTTTACCTTGGTTGCAATTCTGAGCGTTTATACCCCTTGAGCTGATTACCTGTTATTACCTGGACTGCTGTTGATTATTGATTGTTTGCTGCCTGCCTTACTACTTTTTCTGGTTACTGGATTACCCCTTGTGTTTGCTGCCTGCCCACGACCACTGCCTTCATTACGGATTATTCCTGTTGTCTGCCACCTGCCCACGACCATTGCCTGCCCCATGTTTATGATTCTGGTTTGCCCTTTGATATTCCTGTTTGCTGTTCTTTGACCCTTGCCTGTTTATACACTGTGTTCAATAAAGCTGCAAATGGATCCCAGTGCACTTATGTCATCATTACAGTTACATTCAGTAATAAAGCTAAATACACTTTTAATGTCCTTTATTCTTACTACATTTGTTCGTTTCTTTCAGTATGTTGTTAAGCTACACTGAAATCACACGCAAAGTAGAAATGATGATTAAGGTGGTTTATAATCATATGACTTACCAACATATTTCTCTGCATCTATGAGCGCAATAAAGATTTGACATTCAGGCTTTATTTGGCTGCAAATGTAAACATGATCGTATGTTTATCTTGATTTGTGAATTTTTAGGTAAGGTTACTGATATCTGCGTTATATGATTGCAACTATTTGTTTGACAATATGGCACTCAGTTTTCACTTAAATTGTAACAATTTACTTGGGCTTAATATATTTTTTCCTGCATGTTAGTAAAAAAATATGTGTGAGTGACATGTATTTGTCAGTTATGGTTACCCATAACCGAAATGTGACCTCTGCATTTAACCCATCCTTTGTGAGGAGTGAACACAAACACATCCACACACTTTCTGTCAATGAAGGTCTTCGCTGACTGAAACATATATTTACATTTGTAGTGCTGTTAGGAAACTGCTGGGGCAAAAGGCTGCAGCTGACTACAATTGATGCATTTGAGCAAAGTGTAAAAAAAAACAATAATATGAATATAAACAATAACATAATAATATTCAATAAAATCTAAATGAAACATAAAGCCTTTATTTAGAACAGCAATAAAGATGGGGCAAATGCTGGCGAGTTTATTAATAAAACATATTGTTATTCAAGCTACACCCACCAAATATTCCACAGACCTTCAGGGTGTTCCCACTGGTGTTGCTATATTTTTTCTAATGAATCAGACTTTCAGAATTTTTGTAGCGGGCTTCAATGTACTTTTGACTTGCACTGAAAGAATTTTACAAATACTACTGAAACATTCTAGCTTCATGCTTAAACATGCTAGGATCATGCTAAAACGTTCAAAACATAAACGTATATCAAAACATAAACTAGTTAAACCAGTCTGCTTTCTATTTGAGAATGTCAGACCTAAAATATTTTTTAAAACATTTTAAACTTTCCAGTCTTGTCTTTTTCAAGCCAACATAAACAAGTTTGTCCTCAAATTTCCTGTTTTTTATTATTCTGCTGATTGGACCATTGGCTTTGTACTGTCTGTGGTAAGATTTAGATTTTACTGTTTTGTGTAATTTCAATGCAGACTAAACCATACTTTGGGATTTTTTCTAGTTGTTATATAACTGAGTGCAGGTGCTCTCAGGTTCGGAGGTTTCTCTGCAGCCTATAGATGACACTTTAAAGAGATTGAGATGAGCAGAGGAACAAGAACCAATCCCTGAAGAACCTGACTGAAGCTACACATGAAACAGTTACAAAGTAAATGCATGAAATGGTAAATAAAATATACAAATACCTCTAATCAGTGTATGTGAAGAATATTACCAAATTATATTAGATAAAGAACAAATAAGAAAGAATGATGAGAAAAGATTTGGCCATTGAGCTGGGCCTAGAGTTCGTGGAAAGAAGCCGGGCCGAATCCAAGAGTAGAGCTCAAGAGAAAGTACCTAGAGGAAAAAGGAGATCAAACAATTTGACCAATCAGAAGACGTGTTAAACCCCCACTGTACTAGAAAAATGGCAGACCCACTGCATACAATACAGACATCTCAGCCAATAGCCTTCGATGTCTGTTAGGTCATCTGTAGATACAGAAATGCACAAGGACCCTTTAGCCAAGAAGATGGGATAGTGGCACAGCAATAATATCCATATTTTATTCATAGAGCATATTCATTTAAACATTTTATTCAGATTCATATTCATTTAAACATAGAGCTCCTGACTTTCCTGAACAAAAAGAAGCTGACGAAAATGTACCCCAATATGTGGATCACTCTGTTACAGTCGCTACTGCTGAAAGGAGCTTCTCTCAAGCTCAAACTGATTAAAAACTATCTGAGATCAACAATGGCTCAAGAACGTCTCAGTGGTTTTTCAGTCATAAGTATAAATCACGTTGTCTCACAACAGCTCTCTTATGATGACATCATAGATAACTTTGCTGCAAGAAATGCAAGGCGAGTAAGGCTGTAGAACACTTGCTACATCTTACTGCACTTAAGTTTGTATATAATTATTTATTTTGTTTTGGTGCAATTCTTCACTTTTATTTATAATTTGTGGAATCTTACTTGTATGCTGCAAGAAAGTCGAGGCAAGCCAGGTTTCTGTGTAAATGTTTGAACACAATGATTATTGGTAAAATGGGCTGTGAGACAAGGGGCACCATGCAGGTAAAATCTTGCCTAGGGCAGCAAATTGGCTAGGGCCTGCCCTGTTTGAAAATAAGAATTATGAGATTGCTTTCTCCGATAGAGAAAAAGAGGAGAGTAGAGGACGGCATAAAGGTAGTGAGGAGATATGGATGAATGGTGAAAATAAATTCTCAATCAATGAGAACTGAGTGCTTAAAAATTAATTGCTTATGGTTTCCGCCTTATCTGTGAAAAGTGTCATCGGCAGTCAGACACGTTGTGCAGGGAGATGGGGGAGGGGACTGAAAAGAGAAGAGAAAGTTGAGAAAAGTTGGTGTTATATTGATTTTCCTGCTAACCCCACTCAACTACTGCTACTTTATAAAGCTGTAGCCTTATTCTAACCAAACAATGGTTCTTACACTTAAACCTATAGCGATTATGTATATGCTACATATATAGCATAATCCTAATTCTGGTCTACCACATAAACCTATAGTCATCTCCTGAACTAACAGGAAACACCTGCTCATCTACTGTTACCCGTAAACTACCTCAAGCTTTCATCTATATTACTGATTCTCAAAGTGTGGTACGCGTACAAGTAGTGATACGAGGGCTCCCTCTAGTGGTACACAGAGGAATCACTGAATTAAATATAAATGTTAAAACACTTTAAAAAAACATTATACTTGGAGAGCCAGAAATTTTCTGAGGTGGTACTTGGTGTAAAAAGTCTGAGATCTATATAAACTATTACACCGCTAGTGGTAATATAAACTACCTATAGATTCAATTAGTCTGCTGCTAATATGAAACTGGCCTACAGTATATGACCTAAATCGACAGTCTGATTCGAGAGTCTGTTATTTTTACATACTATATATACCTCTAGTATAATCCTGACCAAATAGCAGTTTTCCTCTGAAAACTTTAGTGTACTCCTTGGACTAACAGCAAACATATTTTCATCTACATGTACACATGACAATTAACATATTAACCTCTAGACTACTGTAGGTGTACAAGTGTAGACCTTGTGGAAATGTAAGATGACATTTCTCCTGTTAACCCAATGTGTATTGTTTACAACCTAATATATGTATTAGGTTAAGTTAGAGTTTCAAAGACATACAGTGCCTTGTAAATTGAAAAAAAAATGTTGTGATTTCAGTATTGTTGAGTAGTGAAAAATATAGCAGGAAACAATCAACTATGGTTAGTCAAAAATCAGTTTGATAAAAAAATCAAATGATGATGTTAACAGCCTTTGCCAAACGCTTTATCTCACTCGATTTCGCATATTACCTAACTAGATTTCCTCATGTACAATACATCTCTTAAAAACACATGAAATGACTGGCAAATCACTTCTTATTTCTTATTTCACGTCCCCCATTTTGCATTGAATGATATAAAAGAGATTTATATTACGCTTTATATTACAAGGTACGTCTGTTTTATCAACTGAAATGCTTAAAAATGCACAAATCTCTTTGCAAAACTTAACTTTTCTTGCCATTCACTGTATATCGTGAGAAACGTTCGTTTTACTTAAAAAAGTGCTTAATAACACAGAAGTCACTTGAAACAACAATATTCTTATTTATTTTTATTCCTCACGATGCATTCAATTAAACGACGGTTACAACTGTAACCACGGTTCTATGAATTTCGATAGATTTTTTCTTTGAATTTCCATCCCATCCCATTCCATCCAGTGTTTATATCAACAAGGCCGCTTGCGTCAGGGGTGACATGCCCCCACCCCGGTACTTAAGGCACGCTCATCCCAAAAGAGGTCCCTTAGCAGTCTTCTCGTCAACCTTCAGAGTGACGGCCAAGCTCTGCCGCACAATGAACACAGTTCTCTGACTGGGTGTAAGCAAGCTGTTGGCGTAATTCACCTTGAGCCCTAGTCTGGTGACATGCGCCACTAGTAGGGTTAGGTCCCTGAGCGCGTCTACCCTTGACTGGGAGCAAATCAACCAGTCATCCAGGTAGGGGAAGATACGCATGGCCCTGCTTTGGAGCGGTGACAATGCTGCCACGGCAAATCTTGTAAAGACCCTGGGTGCCAGGGAGATCCCAAATGATATAACATGGAACTGATAAGCCCTCTCTTCGAAAGCAAAGCAGAGGAACTGTCTGTGGTGGGGAGCAATGGGAACATGGAAATAAGCGTCCTTCAGGTCTATGGTTGTGAACCAGTCGCCCTGCCTGACGCCCTGTAGAACGTCAGCTGTGCAAAGCATATGGAACTTGAGGACCTTGAGATGTTTGTTCAAGAGTCTTAGGACTAGTATGGGGCGAAGACCGCCACCCTTTTTTGGAATGATAAAGTATGTGGAGTAAAACCCACCTTTTTGTAAGCCTGGATCTAATGGCTCAATGGCACCCTTTTCTAGGAGGGCCAACACTTCCTGCCATAGAGCCAAGGCCTTGGATCGGTCTTTCACAATGGTCATTCTGACCCCTTGAAATCCTGCCTGCAGCGAGGCCTCACTCAGGCTTTGTGACTGATCTTTAGATTGATCAGCCCCTGAAGAGGAGGCAAGACTGGAGGCACGTCTGAGACAGGGCTTAGACCAAGTGTGACATCGAGTTGCCTATGCGTGCCACTCATGCTGCAGCCTCAAAGCTTTTACCAATAAAATTGTCTGTCAAGCGACACTGGCCGTGGGAAGCGTGCATCGGGCCTTAACGCCTCGTCAGGCGGGAGGATCAGGGCAGCAACATCTAAGGTCTGCCCAGCATCTTTGCAGCTCCTCAATAAAGGGGGCTGAAGGTGGAACACTAAAAGTAGTGGAGGGAGAGGCTTGCTTAAAGAAAGCACTCTGCCCCACTGCCTCAGCTGGGGCAACAGTCAATCCCAGCCTGGCTAGGGCCATCTTTACTGCAGGTTTGACTACTGATGCCTGGCTAGTCACTGAGCCCCTCAGTGAGCTATGGGCATCAAGGGTGTCACTCGTAGAGTCGCGAGACAATATGTCAGCCCACTCGTCTTCCCACTCATCCAGCAGGTCTTCTCTTCTACGATTTGGCCTACTAGAGGCCTCCTGTGAGGGTTGCTTAGGTCTTTTCTGTGGCTAAGCAGGCCCAGTGCAATGTCCCTGTGCAGGGGGCAATTGGGAGCCTAATCTGTTCTCTAGCCATGCTAGCCTAGCAGTGCGCATGGCTAAGCTCAAGCAACTGCAGTTCATGCACGCCTGCTCAATTAGCCCCTGCTTGCCAACTTGCCGAGGCATTTATCATGACCGTCCTCCGGCTCGAGAGGGGCCCGACAGTCCACACAAGTCAAAAACATTATGTAGGTACTGGGTAAGCCGCGGTGTACCAAAATGTATCAGCGGAGTAACCAAGAGCTAGCACACTCCCAGGGAGTTGTGCTAGCTCCCAATTGTGCTAGCTCCCAATTCGGGCTATAAATAAACCTAATAGCTTACGGAACTTAATAGTTTACAAGTCTGCAGCGCCTTAGCTTATTCAGTCAATAATAAGCGTTGAAAAGCATAAGCCGTATATCCGTGTAGTAAGCGGGAACGAAGTAGTAAGCACTTCCGCTATAATTAAACTAAATAGATCATACTCAATTCTAAATGGAATATTACGTCTTCGGTCATTACGAGGAGAGAAACACCGACGCGACCGTAGTCAACCTAGATCTATAACTGCCATAGATCTGACAATCTGCCAAATCAGAGCGAGTTTACTCATAAGCCGGCAAAGAAAAAAATTCACTTACCTTTAGTTCGCAGACAATAGAGACAAGTCACTTAGTTGAATCGCAGTCTTAAGAGGGCGCAAGAACGCTGCTCCAACCCGTATAGGGTTTGTAAGACTCCAGCGATTCAGTGACGCCTAAATATATTTATTTTAAACAAACTCGAACACACCTTCCACACGAGAAGATGAACAACACACGAAATGTTAAAACACATCTGAAACTCTGAAAAACGCATGAATCTCTTTGCAAAACTCTTTGCTGAATGTCTCAGCAACACTGAACATGTAAAACATATTTGTTTGCTTAATTTCATGTTCTTGTTTTTGCATTAATTGAAAAAGTTAAATGTGCTTTCAATATCAGTCTAAACATGCCAAACACGTAATCAATTTCTCCATAAAACATGTATTCAATGAAATATATGTGCAAAACCTATTTCTTTGTATGATTTTTCTGAGATTGTATATGTGAATTGACATTTATTTTAGTTTGTGAAGTATATATTTATATATAGAATATACATAAATATATATAAACATACCATGTTAACAATATGTGGTTGTGGGGGTAGTCAGCAAAAGATTTGTAGGCCGCTCTCTGCTCTAGAAAAGGCTATCTGTTTTGTAGGAAATATTTTATATAATGCATTTTAGGTGACAGGCTATTGTTGGCCATGGGTACTGATTGCTCAAATCAACATGTTCACCACCCGCAGGGTTTCTGCCATGATTTTGCTAGTTCATGCTGAAGGAGATGTCTGAAGCAAATCACAGCTGACTGTCAACAAGACTACACATCTTATTTGTACAGCACAATTGCAGGACCTAAGTTACCTGCATAACCTTCTGTTCTATTTCATCTCACTCTCCACGCCATAGCATGGGTCAACTGTGTACCAAATAAGGTCAGGGGAAAAGGTCATGTGTCAATAGAACCAGGAAACTCACAAAAACTTACTGATAGGAGACATTCTTATGCTGTGTTGAACTAGGTCTATCAGCCTGACCAACCGTTTTGCCAGTATCTTTTTGACATGAGCTAGCCTCATTCTGACTTCCAATAGCAGATGAAGCCACCAAACTTTAAAACCACTTTGCATATGTTGGAAATGGCTCTCCAAAAGCTTCATATAACTCCCATCGAGGGGTCAGACATGTAGTCTGTACCTTTTTGAGTACCTTTGTGTGGCAGTGTTGGCTCTGGGCCTGAAACAGCATACCCTTACTTGCTGCGAGACATCATTGTGACCCCCACCCTCACCCCCAGCAATGTACAACATCTGGCATTTATGACTGATTAGGTCAACTTGGAGCAACCAGCAGGTCTCTCTGCTCCAGATAAGGCTACCTGATGAAATGGAAATATTTTATATACCATTTTATACACCAAGATATGAAAATGAGATGTTATGGTTTAGGTTGATTCAGCTCCAGCTGCAAGCAGGGAGAAAGTCACACATAGTTGGATAAAGAGGGAACAATTATCAAAAGTTCATTTGTGCTTTGACGTTGTTCAAAGCTGTTCAGGGTTGCAGTGTGCCCATAAGTGTGTTCCTAGCTGGCCATAAAGGATAGGGATCCATTTTCATCAGACATAAGGCTACTTATGTCTGATTTGGTGGCTGAGCCAAACCAGACTGTAATAGATGTACACAGGACTGATTCAATAACATTGATTGTCTCATCTGTCTGTGGTAGATCAAACTACCTCAGTTGGCAAAGGAAGTACAGCCTTTGCTGAGCTTTTTTGGCAATGGAGTCTATGTGGGTCTCCCACTTCAGGTCCTGTGAGATGGTAGTTCCCAGGAACCTGAATGGCTCCTTAGCTGACACAGTGCTGTTGAGAATGGTGAGGGGAGGGATGGAGAGTTCCTCCTAAAGTCTACATAATCTCCACAGTTTTAAGTGCATTAAGCTCCAGGTTGTTTTCACTACACCAGACTGCCAGCTGTTCAACCTCTTCTCTGTATGCATATTCATCACAATCCTGGATCAGGCCAATGATCATGGTGTCATCTGCAAACTTCAAAAGTTTGACAGAGGGGTCCTATGAAATGCAGTCATTGGTGTAGAGGGAGAAGAGCAGTGGAGAAAGAAAACAACCCTGAGGAGCTCCAGTGCTGACGGTGCTGGATGTGAATTTCCCCATCCTCACTAACTGTTGTCTGTCTGTCAGGAAGTTAGTAGTCCACTGACAGGTGGAGGTGGGTACGGAGAGTTGAGTGAGTTTGAAGGCTTTGAAGGCTTGATAGTATTGAAGGCTGAGCTGAAGTCCACAAACAGGATCCTGGCGTATGTCCCTGGTCTTTCAAGGTGTTGCAGGATAAAATGCAGCCCCAAGTTGACTGCATCATCCACTGACCTGTTTGCCCAATAGGCAAACTGAAGAGGGTCTAGCAAGGATCCAGTGATGTTCTTTAGGTGGACCAGTATTAGTCTCTCAAACGACTTCATGACCACTGATGTCAGGGCAAAAGGTCTGTAGTCGTTTAGCCCTGTGATCTTGGGTTTCTTAGGCACAGGGATAATGGTGGAATGTTTGAGGCAGGAGGGGACTACACACTGCTCCAGTGATGCATTAAAGATCTTTGGGAAGATAGGTGGGGATAGGTGGGTGTGAAGCATTATAATGCAACAGCAGCTCTCTCAGGTAATAAGAGAGAGACAATTTTAGTCTTAGCAATATTCTTAAGTGCATACAATGCTTCCAAGGCTAATGTAGTGATGACCAAAAAAGGTGAATATTGTCATACCTCCAGTAAAACAGTCAGGTAATGCACTGCTAAGGAGAAAGCCACCCATACAATGCTTTATCAGACATTTAGTCTAGGTTCTCTTCATTTTCTCATGCATTGGGATGTTCATTGTACATTTGACAACAGCAGTTATCAGTTAGGAATTCACAATAGGTTTATTTTGTTTATCTCTATTTGCTGTTTAAAGGTATATATATTAAGATAATATGGTCATGAGTAGGGAGATTAACCGGTTTCACAACCAATGGCCTAAGGAATAAAGAACTGGGCATATTTGTCCATGTTTAGTGATAAAATTCCTATTCCTTTTATGTCCAATGGTTCAGAAGGGCATTCTGCCAGAGTCTTCAGAAGAATGCTGAGAGGGAATTAAACAAACTTGGAATGGCCACAATCTGCAATCCCCTTATAAAAAGCAATTGACCATAGGTTGGAATCCCATTGAGTAACCTCCAATACCTGAATCAAGAAGCCTTACTGAAACCCAGTCCCTCCTGAAGACCTGAGACAGCCATTTCTTCAAAACTGACTGCCTCCGTGGAATCAGAGATGCTCTCATTGTAACAGTTTTAATTCAGGCCCAAGAATGTTACCTCCCGGGCTAGACCAGCCTCAACTTTTTTTCTGTTCAGTGTCAAACTTTTATGAAAGTTTTAACAGACTGAAAAGTAATGCATTTCAGAAAGATTGCTGCCCATTTCTTAAAGGACAGAGACCTCTGTTTTAAGAGAACTACCGTGGACCCACGGACATTAAGTGCTTAGGGCAGGAGACTAATAACCGTCACTGACGGTTTCTTTTGGCTGCCATCCTTGTGCTGGAGGACTCTGCCTGAGGTCTTACATGACATTAACTGATTGCCAAGCTTCTTGGCCTGGTCATACCAGTGCACTTTGGGTGACAGCCTAGTGATGGGCATGGGCACTCATTACTCGAATCAACATGTTCACAAGCCGCAGGGTATCTGGGATGTCCTTGCTAGTGCATGCTGGAGGGCATGACCTCAAGCAAATCACATCTGACTGTCAAAAAGTCTACTGGTCTTTCTTGTCCTTGCCAGTCCTGGCATTTGCCCCAGTCAGCATAGCAAATGCGGACCCAGTTTGAAAAGCTCTAGTAAGTCCAATGGGCGGCTGCTGCTGCTAGTTGCATTCAAGGGAGGGCATTATAGCTTGGAACCTTCCCAGGAGCCTGCAATTCTGAGCTCGGAGCCTGCCACTCTGTGACAAAATCTTGGGGTACTGGAAACCCTTCTGGTCAATCACTGAAGTCAAGGCAGAAGCAACTTGTGAGATCAGGTTTCACAATCAATCAAACATGGTTTCTGGATTTGCTAAGAAGCCTCATTCAACCAGGGCTAATGTCATTCAACCTTGGTGCCTTGCCAGTGTAGCACTTTATAAACAACTACAGTGACTTCTGCAAGAAAATGGGTGGTGACCCTGTGCAACCTCCAGCCCTGTCTCACATTATGAGGATGTGTCCTCGGGGCTCAGAAGATCTTCAAAGTGTTGGGTTAGTATGTCCACCCTTCTCATGGCGGAAACAGCCAATGGCCCTAGGCCTGAAACAACATACCCTTACTGGGAGACAACATTGCGACCCCCCCCATCTCCCTGCAATGTGAAAAAACCTGGCATTTATGACTTCTTGGGTCAACCTATAGCAACCAGCAGGACTTTGATCTTCAGGATACAACAGATGATACAACAGCTTTGTTATTTGTTTGAGCTTGACCCCTATGAGAGAAGGCCTGCCCCAGGTGCTTCAGGTGCTTTGGCACCATGCAGTAAATGGGTAACCAAGGGATTTCTCCCAACAGAGGCTCCATCAACAGGTTCGTCGCTAGCGTGCACAGTGAGTGGTCACGTAACCCATGAGTGTTGCCGGAGATAACCCTCTGCAAGGGGCTCTTGCAGAAACTCCAGCACTGTGAACCAGGTAATTGTGGTGTTGCTCAAAGAGCTCTGGAAGTTTTAAGGAGAGAATTTATAAACTGGCTCCCCTCAAGGGCCAGACACGCTGATTCCACATCTCTGGCGGGGGTAAAAGACTGACAGAAGATCCCTCCAGACAGGGAGCTCCAAAGGGAGTCTGTCCCGGAGGGACATTAGGTCTGAAAAACAGATTCGGGTTGGTCAAAACAGTGATACCAAAACTAGAAAAAATCTGTTCTTTGATGAACAACGGCTAGGACATCGCTCAGCCTGGTCTCTGCTCAACAAAAGATCTGCCGTGCCAGCCTGAACAGGGGATTCAAACGCAGCCCTGCCTTTATGTATGAGACCACTGTGGTGTTGTCCGTACAGACTACAATGCATTGGCCATTGCGGTGTGGGAGGAAGTGCTTTAGAGCCAGCAGTACTGCCATTAGTTTGCAGGCAGTTTATGTGCTGCATGCTGAGTGGCCATCAAGAACCAGTCCCCAATCCATGAGAACTCTGCAACCCAAAAGTCTATCATGAGAATCCTGAAACCGCAAACCACTCCTAGAATGGGACCCAAGGTGAGAAACCAGGTTCTGAGCCACATAGAAAGGCTATGAAGCCCTCTGTGCATATCTTATACCACCCTTAGTGGAGATTTTTGGGGATGAAATGAACTGAAATGGTGTCATATGCAGTAGGCCCAACGGAGTGAATAATGAGTCCAAAAAGCCTCTGAACCTTAAGAATTGTCACTGTTTCCTCTTGGGGTTGAGGTTTAGCACTAAGCACCTCATATGAGCTAACACAACATCTAGATGACATCTAAAAGTACTCTTGGCTAATTCCCCGGTCATCTAATGTAATTTAGATTGCAGATGCCCTGGTCTCAAAGGACCCAGAGCTGCATCCATGCACTTTTTGAAGGTGTAGGGCTAGGCTGAAAAGGAAGCACTCGATATTGTTAAGCTCCCTCCCATTAGTGCTCTGAGAAGCTTCCTGTATTCTGACAATATCTCGACGTCAAGGTGTGCTTTCTTCAGATTTATCATGTCAAACCAGTCCTCAGGCTGAAATATACTATCTGCTTTAGCCTTAACATCTTCCAATAATTTAGAAGATGTTATATATCAGTTATACAGCGGTATCAGAATATTCCTCAAACGTTTTGGAAAGTTTATGAACTGCTTCAATTTGCTTTTATTAAAGCAAATTCTATGCCCCAGAAGAAAGCACTATTCTTCACATAATCTGCAGTTTTAATTAACTGGCCTTTACCTTCTCAGCTGACAGGTGATTAAAAATAAAAGTATATCTGCTTAACACAACTTTGTGGTTGGACTACGTATCATAAGATTATCCTCATATTGCAAAAATGAAATAACAATTTTAACAGTTAAGAACTGTCATCAAGTTTCTTCCTAAATATCTGGGCACTTAAAGCCACCAGACACAATCAGGTAAACTATATTCTTTCCCATTAAACTTAACAAGAATTGACAATTACATAAAATCATTCTGAGTCTTTGGCAACCAGAGATAATATGGTATATGGATTTAGGAAATAAGGCCAGTACTACAGCATTAAAAGCCTGTTAATATTGTACAAAATGCTGGCCTGATTCTCTTG
>JAZGTK010015157.1:0-13353 GCA_036877625.1 Ambastaia sidthimunki
AAATTTAAAATACTCTGCACTACATTTTTACTATAAGGACAATCCTCATAGAGAAACCTGGAATTAAGTGTCTCGCTCAATAACAAAATGTTGGCACAGTACAGCAGCTCACAAATAACCCCTGCTGGGGTTTGAACCTGTAACCTTTGGGTTGCAGGTCCAGTTCCCAGCTGCAACAAAAGATAATAAAACCTTAAGATAATAAAACCTTTACAATATAATTGTAAGGATATTAAGTAGTCTGTTGAAACTGTTCCCAGGTCAGTCCCTAAGTCACACCAACCAGCATTGTCATTAGTGCTTTCAAGGCACACCCTCCCTGTTAATGGAAACTACATGTCTCCTACAGATCGCTCTCTGTTTTCCTCTTCAGTGCTTGACACTGCTTATGCAAAGGAGTGTATCTGTGAAACGCCCTGCTGAGACACACAGGAGAGCCTGAGTGCGGACAAATTTCAAGCAGTGTCCTCTGATGCAGGAGACACATTAATTAACACATGCTTTCATTTCAGGGTTCATTTCAGTGATCTAGCTTGGACTCACTGAACCTGTTCCTTATAATTTGTTCACATTCATAACTCGCAGTCACATACTGCATATGCCATAATGCACAATGCATCTGATGACAGCCGTCAGATGGGGGTATGGGAAATTAATTTAAGCCCTTTTCCCTAACCACCTCAATGTTTGTATGCGTCTGCGTACAGGTGGTGACATTATGTCACAAATGTGAAAACAGATACAAAAGCTCATTTCACACGCATTGGGTAAGTTAAATATAACGCACAATTGTACCCCTTCACTTGCAGCTCATTTGTAGCTCTAACTAAAGTATTATTCTGCACGCACTTGCTTGTGTTTTGTGCTGGTGAGGTGGGTTTCAGAGCATCATTTTGAGAGCATACAAGCTGTTTCATTTGAATATCAAACGGTAGGTGGAATTGTACATTTAGAACTATGTTGTTCGTTTCATTTTCAAAGGGGTGGGTAATATTTGGTGGAAAAGACATTTTTGGAAAAAGCTTTGAAATAAAATGACACTAAGTTATTGTTCTCTGGTTGAACAACACTTGTTAACCTGCGTGTCTATAAAAATAGACGTTAAATCTCTTCCAGGAAAGGAAGGTGGAAAGACTAAAAACATGAGCACCAAAGAAAAAGAGAAGCAGAGATATGAAAAAAATAAATAAAGGACTGGTGAAATATTAAAGGCTCTCCAAGGTGTTGATATGCATTGACCTGCCATAGCCCTTGCAGTTCAAGCTGTGACGGTAAGTAAAAACTTCTGCCACTTTTTAAATATTAACTAAGTCAAATGTTCAGAAGCCGCTGTCTCTTATGGCTCTGCATGACACTCAGATATCCCAAAGACCACCTACAATAAGCACACACAGAGTTTCTGAATTCATTACACTGAGACAAAAAGGCAGCTTCAAAATCCTTGTTAATACTGCAAAGGCCTCTGGGTAACCTGTGGAGGAAGTGATTGAAAAGCTTGCTTGTAACATCTGAATGGCAACTGTTAAATGTGTTATAATCGGCTGTCAGAATTGAACCTGAGACAAAAAAATACCGTACCACACACATAAGCCCTGATGGTTTGCATGTATAGAAATGTACAAATTTGGCAGCACCTAAGAAAAAGGCTAATGTGAAAATATATCCCACTGAGAATAGCAGGCTTTTTTTAGTTCTTTGGGTTTTCCTAAATGATCACGTTATTTAGGGTCTACTCCATTCACAGCAATACACTTACGGGTGTCATTGCAAATTAAATAGCACCCGCACAGTGATTTATCACACCTGAGTGTCATTTTGGAAATGTTTAGCATGTGCAAAGTAATACGACTCAATGTGACTGCTGTCAATGTTGCAAGCAGACACTAAGAGTACCAGGGATGTAGGAACACCTACTGTTCGTGATACTAGAAAACCTGTGAATCAGATACAGAGAACACAATGTTCAATAGTTCCAGAAAGCGCAAGGTGAACATGGAAAAAGAATCAATATCACTGTTTATCTTAACAAGATCTGGTGTCCCAGACAATTTCATCATGTATCTAATGTCATTCCGAACCTTAGCATAATTTTTGTGCTAATTTTGTAATGCATTGAATGGTGATCAGGGGTTGTTGAGCCTAAAAAAATTACAAAAATCACCATAAAAGTGGTCAATATATGTACTATAAACTTTATATACCAAATACACAGGACTAATTTTAATGGTGCTTGTTTTGTTATATTTGGATCATACAGCCCCTAGTCACCACTCACTGCGTGAACATCCTGCCTAACATCTGCTTTTGTGGTCTACAGGAGACAGAAAACCACCAAGAAAAATATGGAACGACACGCTGATAAGTAAACGATGACAGAATTTTCAATTTCGGGTGAATTGTTTCTTTAAACATGTCAGAGAAGACAGAACTTATTTTCTTTTTCTGGCCTATAAAATACTCTTCTTTCCCATCTAAAGCAAGCAAGCTCAGCCTGTTAAACAAAGCACCCAGCACGCAAGACATGCTGCATTGAGTTTTTCATTTAACTAATCCAAAATTGTTGCAAAACAACTAATATGGCCTCATTCATCTTTATCACACAACGATACACGACTCAACAGCTGTGAATGTAATGACTGCTGATAATACTGCTGGTCTCCATGATTATGGAAATCACTGAAAGCTCTTCAGAAAATTAATTGTTTCAGCAGAAACGCTTCCTGTCAGGTACAGCGGTGTTAAAGCAGTAATTCTGAATGTTGCATTTTAAAAGATTTATGTGAAGCACAACGCACGCACATAGACATAAGGGTTTATATACTGTACAAACTGTATATTCTATCCCCCAAAACTAACCCTACCTCTAAACCGAGTTCCAAAAGTTCATTACGTATGATTTATAAGCTTGTTTCCTCAGGGGGACCTAAAAATATCCCTGCAAGGTCAAAATTAACTGGTATTATACTTGTGTAATGTAATGCAATTATGTTAGGACCACAAAATCACACACATACACACTGGGCACTGATGTCATCAGACTGCCTTTGCTCCTCTCTCTACTTCTTTATATAATAATTGTTTCTCATTTCCCCTATTGGCCAGAACTGTCTGACAGTAGAGAATGATGGGGTATGACAGTATGAAATGACGATTCTTTGGCTTGTACCTGTGAGACTGAAGTCACCATTGTAGTCACTGTAAGATCTAATTCAATCCTTCAATCACGAGCCCGGGACATTTTTATGGGTGGGTCCTACTCCTCCAGGCCCAATGAACAGGGTAACAGAGCTAACAGTGTAAACGCACCCACAACATCAGTGCAACTGGAACAGTACAGTTCACTCACTGCTAGTTTCTCTCCACCGCTGCCATTCAAATACCTGAATTATCTTTTAAAATGCTAAAAGCACGCTGGGCTACACTGCACGTCTGAATATATATATGTGCGGTGGATTTATATTCCTCTCTATTATTCGATGAATAGCTGCTGCCATGATCAATTGAAATTGCACATAAACATCTCGGTTTAATAAAATCCCATTTGCTGTCTGCTTTCCACAGGTGGTGATAGTGCGATGGGTTATTGCACCAAGCAAATTTGTGAATAGGCGATGGTGCAATCTAAAAAACGGGAAATATAACCTGCCCACTGTAGAACCTTTACAAGCGTAACACTAAGAGGGTAAGAAGGAAAAAAACGCACAAGACACTAAAAGATATAGTATAGATAGCATTGACAAATGTATCTCACAAAGCCACAGGCAGAGTGGTTCTGCTCTGATTTGAATAAAAATGCAGAGAGATGTAGGATTTGTTAAATTTATGAAGTGGTGCTACATTTCTTTTCCCTTTCTCCTTTCATTTCTTGAAATTGTGATTAGACCAATAGACAGAAATTTATGGTAAAGCAGAAGCACTGTAGAGAGTTCCGATGAGTCAGGGTGGAAAATGTCAAGATAAAAAATGAAATATCCTAAGGTTTCTCTCTCTCTCTCAAACACACACCTTCTCTCTGTCTCTATCACTGCCTTTTTCCCAATCTCTCTCTCACGCACACACCTCACACACACACAGAGGGAAGAGTGGTAGAAATAATCTAAGATAGGCTGGCTGCAAGCACACACAAACTCACACGCTTGGTAAACCCCCGAGTAGAGCTGACGAGATCAAACTGGACTTCAGAGAGTTTCATTCTCTCTTTTAAACCCCTGTTCCCTCACTCTTCCTGTCTCGCTCATCCAACCCTGCCTTCATAACAAGTCTCTACAGCACTGCTTTTAGAAGAAAGCAAAGCAATTGTACCCTGACAAACACTTCCCCATCTTGTCTCCAGCACAACATAAAAAGAGAGAGTGTGTGTTTACAGTGAGACACAAGCTGACCTCAGTCATGAGAGCTGCTTATGAAAGCACTGGCACTTAAAGAAACTTCATGCTTTTTCATGCTTACGGTTCAGCAGAGGTTAAGTGTGACAAATAACATCCCTGCAGAGAATGTTTTTAATGCCGATATGTGTCTTGCTGCTTGGAAAAGGTGCCGTGTTTAATGACCTTAAAGGTGCTGTAGGTGATGTTACCAGGTTTAGCTACATTAAATTGGATATGCCCCCTCATTTCAAAACCCTGCCATTCAAAAGAACCTATTTCAACCTGGGGTCATTCTAACACTGAGTTTAAAATTAATGGGTTGTTTAACTTTTATGATTCTACATTTGTAAATAATGGATTTATGTTCCTATGTTTATGAGGTCAATGACATTGATTGCCCCAAAAATGCTCTTATTTGCATATTAATAAATTCATGTCAGACATGTGACCTGCATTTAATAAATGCTAATAAATGTTTTTTTGGAAATTATGCCACATAATTCTGCACTGGCTGTTTTAAGCCACCTTAAAATGCAAATAATAATAATAATAATAATATTGTATTACTTTTAATATTAAAAAAAGAGAATTACCACTGAAAAAGATTTCAGTGAGGGTTAGGTTTATGCGTTATGGGTATATCAGCGTTATGGGATAGAATAGACAGTTGGTACAGTATTAAAACCATTATGTCTATGGAACGTCCCCATAAAACATGTAAACCCAATGTGTGTGTGCATATGTGTGCTTATCAGTACTTGAAAACATTAGTGGAGTGTGTATTGCTACACAACTTCATAATCTATCATAATCATATGAGATGACACATCAATAATACAGACATCAGTGCTATATAGCTGTCATCATTATAAAACATGGCACGCCATTCACCTTAAGCCTATATTGAAAAGCCAACAAATGCAGTTTTATGTCTCAATCACGCTGCCATGTTTCTGAGAGCTGTCTGAATCTCTAATCATCTACAGTCACACAATCATCCTCTGTACTCTGAGGTCTCTTCGCTGGAATCTGCTCATTACAGGATACACACACAGCTGACAGTCTAATAAAAATGATTTTTCAAGCACTGCTGCTCATTGACCATGTTGCTTGCAGAGCCCACAGATGGCCTGTCATTTTAAATGCGTCAATTATGATGTGATTTCCCATAACATTGGCTAATCCTGTTCCAAAAGTATCTTTAAATAAGTCACGCAGATGTTGAAAATGCAAATCGAAGCAGGTGTTTACATCCAGAATGACTTGGCTTTTCATTCTAGATCTTTGCTGGTAAAAAGCAGGCAGTTGCTTTTAGAGAAGTGAAATATGGAGAAAGACATTTTAAGTTTGTCGGTACTTTATCTCAAACGCATATTTACACAGCACGAATTCAGTCCTGAGACTGTAACGAATAACCACCAGGGGCAGTATGAGAGGTAAGATAAATAAAAATCCCAAATTGCTTTGTCACTGCTTTCTATCACATCTTGCAGTAGACTTCCTATCCACCATTACCTCAGGGGAGAAACCTCAGGTACATTATCCAGACATGAATCATAAACTTCCACATTAATATACATTTATATTCCATTCAGAGCCCATAAGGAATGTCTTACTTTTTATTCTTTGCTTTGTTTTTCTTTTCTAAAGCCTGTGAGTGATTATAGTGGATTTTAATGGGGCATTTCAGATTGGAAGAAGAATTGTGTGATTTAGGCTCCACGTTCAAAAAACAGATTCTGCCCTCTTTTCACACGTCTTAAATCTACCACAGCCTCAAAAGCTTTAGAAAAGCCAAGAAAGAAAAGACGGAATGAATGGAATACAGAGAAATATGATACACAAAACATTTGTGCTAAAGGCAACAAAGCACTAAAGCATAAAAAAACATTATGGAAAATTATAGAATAATTTCTCTTTCTTTAAATGTTGGATTTTCGAGACACTGAAAACAACGTCAAATGTTTGTTTACGAGGCCATTTAGTGCGGTCATTACTTGATCTTTGCCTGAGGTTGGATGGCAAAAAACCAAGAGAGCATGAAATTTGAAAGTTTCATCTTATTGAAGCATAAAGTGCATATGCCTCGGGTTTAATGATTCACAAGCATAATTAAAAGGCCTAAATTTGACTGCCAGGGTGATGAGTAGACCCAAAATACTGCTAATCTTTAATATTATTAGTTTTAAAGATTAGAGATAGTAAAGTGTGTTTTAGTATGACAAAGACATCAGAACCATTAGTGAGAAAAGGTTAATTTCTGAACTGTGCAATTGTGTGTAACAGCATCTTTGCACTGTGATACGCAGAGTATCAATACAACAGTGGAGATGAAAAGCCAAGCCTTAAATTGGCTTTCTATTCAAGCAATGATATACTTGCAGCAAAAGGCTGTGGATTATTGTAATTTTAATTATAATTGAGACGTGCATTGAAAATCAATGAAAATGTTAAATTACCACACTAAGAAAGATGCATGGGTACATTTCAACAAGAGGCCTTGAATTCTCTGTCTAAAAGGATGGCCTGCTTTTCTGATGTAGCAGCAGTGGTGAGACAGGAGTAACAGTAAATCATGCTGGTGCTTTTCCAGTAACTGAATTGGAAATTGAATGTAATGTAATCACTGTTCCTCTATGTACCATGTGCTGCGAGTGCTTTTTACTGTACACTGAAATATAATGTTTTTTTCTTGTATTACTTTGTACTTGAAGTCTTTTCAAGGGCAGTTTCTGCACTCCCCTTTCTACTGTCTGAAACCTTTGGCAAAGAAAAAAAATATTTCACCTTCAAAGAAAATGAGGACGAAGTTGATGAATATATGCATGCTAACACCTAGATAATATTTTTAAAAAAAAATAACAACGTTGCATTAATATTGCATTGATTTTACAAATAAATACAGCATGCTAAGTCATGCCTCTACTATAAACAATGGATTTGTTTGCTATATTGTACCTCATGCTATTTCTGACAAATATTTTATTTAAATATGTGTTATCTCAATTGCAGGTGGGGGAGTTATTTGAGGCATTGGATTGTGTTTCTCACCAGATGGCTGTAGTGTTAACAACAACACACTTTTAATAGCTGATACTCAGGGTACGGTGTTCTGCCAGATAGATAAATAAAGAATAAAAACCTAAGCAGTCACTTAGTTTGCTAAAATTATCCTGCTCTCTGTGTAAATACTGTATGTTAATTTTCTATTCCACCTCTCTGAAATGTTGTGAACTAACTTTAGGGGGCGCTCTCTATGCTGCTTACGTATGAACGTGCACACACACACAAACTTGATATCAGGAGTGGCTACATCTTCATCTTTCCATCTGGTTAAGTTCCAAGCGGAGTCTCTGTGGTCGATCTGCAATGACAGATGCTCCTCTTTGCATCCATACAGTATGTGACAGACACATATGCAAACAGGCTTTTTCTTAAAACATACACATACAGTATATACAAAATGACACACACAGAGGAACACAATCTCCACATCGCTTTCCTCAAGGGTACAAGCTCCAGTGCTTTAACTGGAAAAAAAGTTTACACAATTGACAGAGCTGAAGGCAGAATGCTCACTGGCATTTAAAAGAAAGCCAGTCACATACAAAAACAGTACTGAACTCTTTAAAGGAACAGTTCACCCAAAAATTAACATTCTTTCATTTATTCACCCTCATTTCATTTCGAACCTGTATGACTTTTGCTTCTGAGGAACACAAAACCAGATGTTCTGAAATATGTTGTTAACCAAACAACATCGGCACCCATTGACTTCTATTGTATGGACACAAAACCACTTGTTTTGTGTTCCACAGAAAAAAAAATACATACATCTCTGTATTGTGTGGAGACATAATCCCCTTAAGTTGGGGAGACACAATTACAAGCTTTTAAATAATAAATAATTAAAAACCCAAATAGAACAAGTTTGTGAAGCTCTTAATTTACTACTTGTCATTTTCTCTTAAATCCTCTCTCAAAATCTTCATAAATTCAGGTTCCCCTCTCTGGAGTTTTAAGTGATATACTATTGTAACAACAGGGAAGAAGTTGATCTACAGTTGACTGTTTCACAGTCAGGTAAAGTTTTGCCTCTGAGGGCAAAAGAAGCATTGGCAAGTTTTCAAACGTCACAATGCTATTTCAGTGCTAAATCACGTACTGTAGTTACAGCCAACTCTACTGCTGGCCCCTCCAGGCCCCGGAACTTTTTAATCTAATTAAAACAGGCTGAGAGACGAGATGAAAGATAAGGTCGCCACTGGGAAATGAAGGGAGTGCTTTGCCAATGTGGACCTTGTCCTCAGCATCCACGACATTAGTTATCAGGCACTGAGCATGTGCGTGTAGCGCAGGGACTGAGCCACCAACCGTCTGACATCTTTGGAGAGCGAGTGGGACTCACTGTCAGTAGGTTGAATCTGTGTGACTGACAGGGTAATTAATCACACAGTCTGGACAGAGCGAAACCGCAAAAAGGAAACATTCTATCTTTTAGCAGTAAAACATTTGTTGTTCACAATAAAAAACAGAAAAAAATGTTTGGCACTATGTGACCATAGATCATTTATAAGCTTAAGCTGACACCTATTATTGAAAAACTTTGTACGTCTGTTTCAAATTTAGAGTTACAAACTGTTTGGTTGTACTGAGAAGACCAGCACAATTCTGCTACTGTAGTTTATGCTGTTGGACTAGCACAGTCATGTTGTTCTCCAGCTGAAAATTCTCATTAACCAGCATGATCTTTCTGATGAAGCTGGTTGACCACGGGCTGCATCCAAATCACAACATACTTGTGTTACTGAGCAGTTAGGCTGGTCTTTAGACTTGTGAGATGAATATTAGCAGTTCTTTGGCATTGTTGTGCACTCCACAGAAAGTCACATAAGCTTATGGAGATTCAAAATTTGAGATTCAAGAACAATTATTTTTTAGTGTGAGCCATTCATGTTTTTATTGACAGGCTATTATCAAAATAAATGAAAGCTTTTTTTGAAAGCATTCAGGTTACACACTTAATAATTGACCTATCACCTCCTGACCCTGTGTTGAAGAAAACTGCAACCCCCAAAGTATTTTAATGAGGCAGTGAGACTTTATCCCTGTTCAGAAACTCATTAATTCATGGCTGCCATTACCTGTACATTTCTGAGTAGCTTATTTTATTTTAGACTTTGTTTAGCCATTGTCAGAGAATATAGGACCCACATATTCCATCAGTTCCAGCTCCAACAGGGTGAGTTTGAGTTCCCTGATTATTATGTCCTGTGCTTAAAACCATATATAGAAACTCTTTTCCCCATAAGAACAACATGTTCAGTGAGCTAAAGAAAACTTTTTTGTTTACTGTGGGTCTAAGCAAGCTTTATCCATTAACTGTGCTTAAAACTTAGTTTTAAAACCCCATTATGGGATGACAGCCTTAGTACACATTGACATGGCTTGAATAAATAAATGAATAAATTCTTTTTATGAATTTATATAAAGGAAAGCTTTTAAAGTTCAGTGCCAACGTTCTATTTTGAGTTCCCTCTCTTATAATTGCACAATGTACAATTTTGTTCATTTATGAGAAAATATTATTAGAAAAGATAAACATGTAAAGCCAAACCCATCAGTAAGAGAAGTTCTTGAATTTTGATGCGGCACGCAGCATTTCCTGTTGTCATTCTTTTTCAAACACATGTGTGTGTTGACATTCTGATATGGTTCATGCTCTTCATTTCCACATACTCATGCCTGGATGAAAATGACATGCAGTAACAAATATCTCTGAGGCGAGAGACATCACAGAATATTCAGACAAAATGAGAACACTGTGGAAAAAAGGGTAATAGTGTGCCATGAGCTTTATAACCCTGTGCTGTTTGTTTCGAGAAAGGACATCAGGAAGCACATCGGTCTATAAAGCTACCACCACAGGCCCTCATTAAAGTTTCCTGTGTGGTGGATGCACCCAGTGGGCTTTAATAGTTTCCTTTTCATCTGTTTACAGAGCTATACCGCTGCTGACAAAGATGAATCTGATGTTGCTAAAGTTTTAGTAGATTACGCGTATACATTCAACCATATATAGCATGGTACAAATATATAATGTATCCAAGCTTTAATAGGGCAGTACTGCTCCTCAATTTTTAATATATAGGGTTGAAAGAAACACAGAGGAGAATCTTTTGGGATTTTTGGCATGCAGTGAAGCTCTCGTAATGAAGACGGAGATGATATTGCATGACTTCAACAGGCATGATCCTTTCACATGCTGAAGATGTTGGAAGCATCAAAGCACTTGTATACAAAAACCATTTCAACACAGATGCAGCCAAAAGGTGTTTTCGAATGATAGAAGTAGCTAGTATTAGAATAAGCTTAAGGTGAGGTTTAGAATAATGCCTGCAACCATAGCGACACAGCAAAACTGTTACATTTTTTCTTTCTGGTCAACCCAACCATAATACCCACATTTTCTGCCATTTTTCATAAACTAAGACATCCTGATAGCTCTAAGATTACCTGCAAAGCTCACAATTCACGTAATACAACTATCAATGACGCACCTCAAGTCAATGTTCACAGTTACATTCAAGCAGCACATATCTGTTAATTCTGCTATGACTTCCTGTAAATTAAAGGAACTCAGTTTGGTAATGAAAACTGTCAATCTCTTTCATAAATGTGTGAACAGAAATTGTCACTCCAAACAGATTTGACAACTGAATTCTGCTGCTGTGTAAACAGCCAATCAGGCCAAACTAAGACACAATAAGATTACATATGCATACAAATGTTTTAGGCTGAATATTGTCATGATCATTGATGACATCATGTACCACCTGGTCGACTTGTAAAGAAAAGAGCAGAAGTTTATTGTGAGGAAATATGTCTAAATTCCATTACAATGCTGCCCAAGCTGGTTCCATATACCTATAAATATGCATATACAAATACACAGAGTGCTGTATATACGTGACTGTATGCAGGCTTTTGTGCATTTCCCCTCACTTCTCAAATGAATGGGCCTCATAACAGAAGAGTCATAACCGATTCTCCTCCACTTGCCTGTCGGGTAAAGAAATTGCTGATGCTCCAGATTTCCAAGGTAAAGAGAAGATTAATTGTTGACTGCTGGTGTTCTGCTCCATACAGATTTAAACTGAAGATAAAGAAGTGCTTTGTTCATGTCAGATTTAGTTCTCTACGTGACAAGCACAAGGAAAGCCATTAATAGTATATCAGTGTTATGAAGGTTTCAGCGTTTGGGATGCTTTTACTTGTCAAAGTAAAGGGATTTATTGGTGCCCTGCCTCTGGGTTACACATGTGTGTCAAGGATACTCATCACAATAAATGAAAGCTACCTTCATCTTCATTGGCTTTATTGTAGATAATTGTATCTGGAGCCATCAAGGGCCAAATAAAGTGTCATATTTACAAACAAGGAAAAAGGAGATGATGGGGTCTGTTTCTCAGATAAAAAATAAACAAATTCGAAAAACACATGACCTAGACAAAAGTCTCCATTTGTTCTCCAACAACCTGACTGTTGTCTCTGAGAAACAACTGAGATTTTCTATGGGATGAACCTATTTCAAATCAGTCCAATTCCCTGGCTGACAAAGAACTACAGTAAGACTTAGAAACCAGAAAATGAAGAACAAAAAGGAATAAAAAGCTGACTGATAATCTCACATTTTTGGGAAAGCAAATGCTGACCCTGCAGCAACTTTCACCAGTATTGATTTACCAAGTTTTCATACGAGCAAGACGAATGCAAACCGCAGCGTGTACCTTTGGTGATCATTATAAATCTGCTCAGATACACAGAGCTGTAGGTCAGATTGTTCTGCACAATCGTGTCAAATAACTGCGATCAAACAAAACTGAAATAGGAATATGCATTCAAATATCAAATGTTTAACATAACATTGAGCAAATGGCCACTAAAAGGTAATTCATCTGTGATCGCAGGCTCAGATTGGATTGGATTGATTTTGTATTGGGGGGTGAGAAAAAGTTAATGAAATCAACAATTCAGTAACTTGCACAAGTAGAAAATTTGGGTTCATAAATCCTTTCCTACTCATTACATATAACACAATAAACACACATGCAGTTGCCTGCATGATTGTCAATGGAACAATACACTGAGTTTGACTGATGGGTTTTTTTCTCTTTCCTTGGCTACTTAGCTAATTAGCTAACACATTGTCAAACATGGCATGCAATGGCTTTACTCAACACAGTCAACATGACAGCAGAAGGCAGTAGAAAATCTGATGGCATAACCAAAGTGTTAGTCTTTTAAGGAATAAATACTGCTGTAGAACATCAAATTGCTTCAAGACAGACCAGAACACTAACATCACCCTTTAAACTCATTTATTATGTCACAGACATTCTATTTTTGTGCACTTTGCATGCACACACGTTTTCGCTGCAACTGCTAGCCGCAGCCCCGAGCAACTGCTGCGATGCTGCTTGAGTTTGTTAGTGGCACGGATGATTTCCGCCACACTTTTTAGGTGCAGTTGGCAGGGCATCTTCCCCTGTTGCATTCGATTAATGTTGCAGGGTGATTTAAACACTGACCTTATCCAAACTGACAAATGGGCAATTCTTTCCCTCCCCAATCACACGCACGTATACACACAATGTGTGCTAGTTTCTTATTTACTGCCTATTTTCCAAATGCCACATTTGTTTCTGTTTAAAACAAGGACTGAAGCCATCAGCTGTGAAACGTTGTTCAGATGGGCTTCACCCCCGAGTGAGTTGCAGGGGACCAATACGGTTCTATAGCCACGTTTATCTTTGTGGGTCAGATCTGACGCTCTCCAGCTTGCCTCTTTCATCACACTGGTTTAACACTGAAGAGATGAAGAGAAATCACACCCTCAAACCCAGGGTGAGAGTTATATGGTCATATTTAGCATCTCTTTCCCTCTCTGGCCCAAATCTGGCCCTCGGCCACCACAGTCCTACTA
>JAZGTK010015158.1:0-13353 GCA_036877625.1 Ambastaia sidthimunki
AGCAACATGTTTAAATATTCATACACAATCAAGTAGATTACACTTTGAATCACTAAGTGGATTACTGCGTGATCAGATTGGAACATGCCGGAGATTCTGAGAATCACAAATCGTGCTCGGTGAGCAGTGACTGAATCAGGCCACTGGAGTCATGCTGAGGTTAGATGGAATGTTGCATGATGAGTGACACTTGGTGATTATGACATTGCCCGGGCGGGTGTTTCTGTAGCTCAAATGCCCAAATGAATTAAAGTGTCTGCCAGCATTGGAGGCATTGCCTGTTTATTTATACTATGTGCATGTGCATTAGATGAACCAGACTAAAGGATAACATTTTATTTTTTGCAATTAGTTGTGATTAAGAAGCAATTGTAGTGAAACATAGATACTAAATTAAACATACATACTAAATGCTAATCAGTTGTCTTTTCTCTTTATTCATATAACATGACTTGAATTTTTATTGCCTACACAAAAAATAGCTGCCCGAGGGTGCTACAAAGATGGGAGTGCTAAATGGACTCAAATGGATATGACCACATGTTTTGCAAACACCTGAGACCCTTGCAGCCCCTTAGGGCACCACTGGCAATATCAGAGGGGGCTAGAAGGGCAAAAAAAGCTGCTCACTTGCTTTTCCTGTCTACTATTATGTCATCAAAACACTGCTTTCTGATTGGTGTTCATCTCTCTAGTGAAAAATATGTTTGCTCAGAATTTACCAGCAAGATACACAAAACATATGTTTTCATGTACATATTGTACACACCACTGGAGAGTGGCACCGCTGTGCATTAAAACAGTCGCATGTATCTTGCATGTCTATGACAGAAATCAAGGCGATAACCTCAGTGCATCCAGTTGCACTGAACATTGCAGGATGCAGCTGTGTGGCAGTGAACAGCTGAGCTGACCGGTCACATCACAGAGAATCAGCCAGAAGGAACAGATTGCATGTGTTCAGTGCTCTGAATAAAGAATGAGGGATGAAAAAGAGATGAGCTTGCCTACGGGAGGTGGGCAGGTCAAGGACAGCCAAACCTGGACTGCATGTGGCCACACAGTGTGAGTACTGATGCTGTTTGTGCTGCTAATGTGTTCTGGTCACACTGCTCAGACTTACATTATATACTGTATTGTTCGCATTTGTGCCTCTGTCTGTAAAAAAACCCTGATTTACTGTGATTTACTGTTACTCTACATAAAATTGTAAAGAACATTCTGTGAAAAATAACCTTGACATATTTCATATTGACTGAGTAAGACCATGACAAAACTGAAATTACAGTAAAATTAATGATTGAAATTAAACTTTAAAGCTTCTAAACTCAAAACTGCTGTACTGTTTTGCTGCATTGGGTCTGCAATATGTGTGACTACATGTCAGGACATCATTCAGCAGTATATTATTAAAAGAAATAAAAGATTTATAAAAAGTCATTTTTACATTTTATATTTTAACATATTTCAAGTTAAGTGAAACTGAACCAGAAATTGTTTAAGGTTTACATCAACAGTAACTAATTATTTTGTTCATTTATTTAGGAATTGGTTATTTAAATACTTACGGCAGACAAAAAATATTTACATACTGATTTGTGCTTTTTTTCTTTAAATTCAGGCATCTGTAATTGCCTTTACATTGTAAAGGAGGCACAGAAGAGTTGCATTATTTATTGATTTTTTTTAACACAACTGACAGAAAATAAGATTTATGTGTAGTGTGATGTTACTTGCATCTCTGGTCCAATAATTTGTTTATGAAGAGCCACATATCATATATCATTTTGCTGCCTGTGGTATCCTACAGAAAATGTAAGTTGAGTTTTGATTAATCTCTATACCATTATCATGCAAGGGACTCACTGCAGAGTTAAATGTTCTTTCCACCACCTACATGTACATTGTACAATTTAAAAAAAAAGAACAATATGTAATTTCCTTAAACCATATCAGATACAACCTTACAATGAAAAGCAATTACTTGCTGGTAAAAAGGTTCTTTCAAAAGCCCTTATCTGTGTCCACCACAGGTCGGCTTCTGAGACAGGGCGATTTTACCCACTTCCACAAACGGTTCTATTAATAGAGCCTGCGAAAGGTACGGAGAGTGACTGATGCCTTCGAGTGCCATGGATACAAGACAATTTGAATGGGCTGGCTGACACTATGTAAATCCCTGGACTGTTCCTGAGTCTTTCTCATTCATGTCACACTTTCTGCTGCCTGTAGAACAAGTTCAGTCCAGCTGGAGCAGCTCTGTAGAGAAACGTTGACGCTGAGGCATAAATGACAACTCTTGGGTCTTTCTGTCAGGTCTAGGATACAATACCTGTATAATATCCTTGTCATGGTGTGAGAGCTATAAGAGGTGGTGGTTTGTGTACAAGCATTTTTGGCAAGAACAGGCTTTCTTTTTTGCTTAAAGAACAGCCAGAATATGAAGGATTTAAAATGTCTATGTATTTTCTCCCAAAAAAACATGAAAACATTGCTCTGTTTGTTTGAGCACCAGCCTAACATAGCAACGGTGGCTCAACCAATAGTGAGAGTTTAAGGGCGGGGCCATCTGTCTGTCAGCCAATGGCACATGGAGAGGAGCTTTCTGGGAAATCTGTTCTGGGAAACAATCATTATTTCTGCAATTCCATATGGCTTCGCTAGAGGAAAATACACACTTCAGCCACACTTCAGGACATAGATCTGAGTCCCTTTACACAGTTTTGTTTTGATGAAAACTATTTTCCTAATTTCTTCCGCATGGTTGGACAGTAATTAATCATCAGGGAATGCAGGGAACAGCTGTCACAATCTAAACAAAAACAACTCTTCCTGTCAGAAAGGAAGTGAAGCTGTGAGGCGCTTAAGAGTCGGATTGAAAGACGCAGAAGGAGAGGAAAACGTGAAAATCAAGAAGAGCAGATGAGGTGAGACATAAAACTCAAGTCAGCTTCATTCCTCTGTCAATTTTTTAAATTTTTAATCTTCATACCTTTCAGTGCCGCAAGCAGCCGTGCGTGCTGACATGGCTGATGCTATTTTAGCTTCTGCACAGGAAACAGATTTTGAACTTATGCAAGCGGGGGGGTGCGGTAGACCAGTCAAATCTCCCTGGGTCTCAGGACTCTGTCGCTATGTCTCAGACCAGCATCAGTCCCTGTGAGGTCTTATCACTTGTTTGTTGTCTGCCTTTTGTCTCCTTTAGTGTTCCCTAATGTCCTCCTCCAGTCTAGCGTATAATGACATCACAACACAAGTATAAATGCCAAATGACATCAACGTAAGGAGCCAATCAGGCAGCAAGGCCATTCAACCACCTCAAGGTGATAAGAAAGTAGCTGCCCTTGTCCTTTGCGCAACCCTTTTTGCCATAGCAAACATAGCAACAGGAACAAAATGACAGGCAAGCTGTCCAATGAGAGAGCAGAACTGATGTCTTTAGCCAATCAGTGGGGAGCCTGTGGGGCCTTCACTTCTCCTGCAGATAAACTAGAAAATACTAACAAAAAGAAAATTTGATTAAATCCATCCAAATGAGCCTCATGTTTTAACACTTTCCTGTTATAGCATTTGACAAACTAATTAATCTCTTCTTTGGGATGGATGAGGATCAGGGTACCACTGAGAATCATCCACGAACAAGTGATTATTTCTGTTCTTAGAAGGAAAACCAAACAAAGACAAATAATTCTCTCTTACAGACAATGATGCATTGAAAACATTGAAAACATTAACACAATGGAAACACACATCATGGTGTGAAATGTTTTCTAGGGAAAGCCACAGGCACAACACAATCAAGGGAATACTCCACTCTATATGTTCACACACACACACACATTGTGGCACCGCAGTCTATAAGAAGGACCAAGAACCAGCCGGTGACAGTGATTAAACATCTGATCATTACAGACCTAACCCTCCCCCAGAGCATGAGTCAAACTAGGTTAAATGCATGGATGTGTTACAACTACAGCGCCAGTCATGCACTTTTCACATAAAACCTGAACAGCATACATTAATGTACACTGCAGTGTATAGACAATTACTGCAAAGCCCTGGATGCAGGAAATGCCAGCATTTGCTGTTTGCCTTAAATTGTGTCAGATAAATAAAACACTTTTTACATATCTAATGACATTTCATTTGTAGGAGAGAAAAGGAGGTCTGAGCTAACTGATGGCACAATTACTGAAACTTTATTGATCGTACAACAATGGCAGTTTTAAAGTCACAATAATAAACTTGTGGTGAATGTAGACAGAGTTATAAGCCTGCCCAAACTTGTGAAATATCTGCTGTCCAAGATCTAATGTCTAAGACTGAGTGATGTAATGCTCACAGACTCTTTCATCATATTAGAATCTCTGGGTATATACCGTATATCTATATATGGCTAATGGTCACTCACTGCAGATATCTTATAAACAGCATATACTTGTTTTCTATAGTGTAATCTCTTCTCTCTGCAGTGGGATATATGACTCATCCAGACTGGAGACACAAAAAAGAGCCTTGACTCATATAATTCATTAGATTCAAGTTTTTGAAAACAGTAACATTTTACTAATAAGTATTGTTTGAGCATCATGTTAACAACAGGTCATGGGTTTGATCCTCAGGGAAACACAACTGACAAGCTCTATACCATAAATCCACTACATGCTTTGTGTTGACACAAAGTGCCTGCTAAATGCATAAAAAATGACTGATTCTAAAAAACTTTTTGTTTCCAAAACAAAGGCAGAAGTTCAGTTAAAAGCCTCCACATATGGCAAAATGAAGAGAAAAGAAAGAAATCTCTAGCTTGAACAGATGCTGGGTTATAGATTCAAAAAGTTGAAATGCTCTCTTTATTTCACACGCCGCTGTGGGAGCTGACAAAAATACTGATTATTTGGAGAGTCTGAAAGCTTTGATGACTTCACACCTGCCCACACCACATGGTAATCTGATAAACGTCTCGTTATGAGAGCGTCTTTAATGACATTCACAGTTAGTACAGCAGGAACCCAACAAATCTCTGAGCCCTTTAAATAGTTTCACACTCAATGACTTTTCTGTGCCTCTGCCCTCCGTGACTAATGCAGAGACAGACTCTGAGGAACAACTGCAGGGGTGCAGTGCCGCAGATGTGGAGGAACGTTACGCTGCATTGGAGCGTCAGTACAACTACATGAGGGGTTGAGAGTCTGGGCATGCACAGCACTGCACAGCTGGGCGATGACGGCGATTGGCCGTGTTGCCATGGAGACTGTGTAACCAGAATCACAGAAATCCTAAGACAGAACAATGTTATCAGATGGATCTCAAGTTATCATGTTTAGTGTGTGTGTGTGTGTGTGTGTGTGTGCAGTAATGTAGTAAGTACACAATGAGGCACACGTAACTGAAATCCAATTCCTCTTAAATCATGTTTATTAACATTTTCAAAGAATCCTAAACCAGTTTTATTTTACAATAGTACAGCCTAATTTTATGTTCCAAAACATAAAATACATATTTTCAAAGCCTACAATCAGGAAAATAAAAAAACCCGACAAAATACTGCAGGAGACTAAATCAAAACAAAATAACATGCAGCAAAGCGGGTACAATGCAAACAAAAGAAAATGATGACATTGTCCTGAGGAAAGCCAATGATACTTATACATACAGACGATAAATGGGCTATTAGTCTGCAGGCAGAGCTGTGAAATTGGAGTGCTAATGAGAGATGAGATCCACACAGAAATCTAGCTTCTCCATTTCTTTCATTTTCATCTCACCTTAAAGATGGAGCAGGCAGTTCTGGAGAGAGGTTACAGAGGTTTTGGTTTCCCCCAAAAGTGTACAGAGGTATGCAAATACAGTTTGACAGACAAGAAGGTCATCCTATTATTACATTCTGACCGCATGCAATGATTGGACAAACATTTTATGGTCCTGCGCCTTTCACTGAAGATATATCCACTTTATCTTAACAGAAGATCCACAGAAGATATATATTTATATAAATATTTTTATATCACTTTACTTAGTGACTGCTATGAGGATGTGTAGAGACTTTCAACCAGCATAAAAATGTTTCTGAAAAAGATTGCTTAACCTGCCTTTAGCTGATATAACAGAGTTTCATCTTTGAAAAGACACAAACAGACCTGGGTCAGAGGTGACACTGCCAAGAACAGGTAAACTAACACTTTGCTGTTTCAACAGAGACCTAAAATAACAAGCCTTCAGGACTAGCTTCAGATACAAGCATCTGCAGATAGCTGCAGATCTCGGTTTCGTGGCCATCAGCATTCTGACTGACTGAGTTTTGTTTTCTAAAGTTTGAACAAAAGCGCTTCAGCTCAGTCTCACTGGCAGTCAAACGCAGATGCACAAAGTGCTTTTGACGCACATGCACACCTGCAGTGACCTTGTTAAATGAAAGAGCTCAAAGCTTGTTCATTTACAGTAGACACATTAGATTCATGGTCATTCATTCCATTAGATAAATGTTATCTGCCCCCACTGTATACATTTTCTCAATTAACATTTTAAATCTGATTTGCTCAAAATCTAATTGCCATTGTGTTGATAGTCATTACAGGTATGCACTGTATTATTTTATTGTAACTTTTATTGTCCCCTTCATTTGTGTTGATTGGATCCACAGAGGTACTATTAAAAAAGTGCTTGACTGATCCTATAAATGCTTGTTGCATTGTGGCCAGTGTTAAATCATTTACAAATGTGAGGTTTTTGTTGTGTTTAATTAGCATTTTTGTATTTTCCCAAATTTGCATTTCCCGAAGGCTGTATCAGGTTTTGCAAAGCTTTTGCTACAAGTTTTACACTCCAAACATCTTTCTGATTTTGCACCTGTAAATAGTTAAAAAAAAAAAGAATGACAATTCAGTATGCAAATAGATTAAAAAAGAAGACCAATCGCAATCCAGCATGCAAATACTTTGATGACATCATATTATCAAAGTACAATTTGCTATATGTTCTATGTAAATCAATAAGGTACTTTCAATTTTTAATCTTAAATTTTCTTAAATGCCACCCTTCTGAGACTGTTAGTTACTGTATAATGTGGAACTGAAAGTACTTCCAAACAAGTTTCATGTTTGTTCAGATGTATCACTTGAATACATTAGTAACACAAAATCTTTGATGCATGAAGGTTATGTATTCATGTGGCTGTTAAAAGATCCGGTTAACCGCTAATTTACATCAACATATAAAAGACCACGTATTATTACTATTATTAAGTTAATGTTCCGGTCTCATGCATTATACCACTCTCCATTTCCACAATACCGCATTTCTGATGCTCCAACAAACAGTAAGCACTAATTTTAAGGCACTTCTCTGTCTCCCTCGCTCAAGAGTCCAAAACAACAGCACTTTCCACAACCAGTTCAGAAAAATCGCATTACACCCATTTACCATCACTCAGACTCCCAGGTTAACAGACAGGTATTGCTGCTGGGTAAGTGCTAATCAACTAGGGAATGCTCCATTATGGCATACATTGAGCAATTTTCAGTTTCTGGGGTTATTACAGAGATAAATCCAGAACACATATCTGTTATGACATTTGATATTGTTTGCACATGCAGTTGACACAAAACATTTATCTGTGGCTCTCCTACCAACAGATTAAAAAAACGGACTTCAATCTACTCCAGAAACCTCCCAAACTGTCAAGATTGTTTTAATAATTCAATACAAATGTCATACAATGCCAACCAATGTTGCTTTTTTGCAAACATCACACTAAAACTGTGTTTAGCTGTTTTAATGTACATTTAATTCTATTGCTATTTCAAAGCTACTTCTCATATTCATTTTTCTTTAAGTGGTCTACTCCTCTCGTCCTTCCCCTTATAACGTCTCTGACTGAGCATAATTATGACATCACCACAAAATATCCTACATACTAAAGTTTTGCAAATAAAGCAAATATCACCCTTTGTTTCTTTTTAAGTTTTCTGAAATCCTCCAAACTGCTTTAATTAGTACTAAAAGATCTATATATAAGATCTTGTCAACGTCAGACTGCATAAACAATTCATGAAGTTTTACCTATAAGTTATTCACGAGGAAGCTGTCTGGGACCATGTGGGAGAATGCATGTGTAATGATGTCATTAATACAGAATATTAGCAGGCCTGTCAGACCTCCGACCAAGGAAGTCTATAATACAGGCTGTAGAAACCTGTTAGCATTCCCATTCATCTCAAAGGCAGTTGCACAGCTGGTGTAGCTCCACCTAACACCTGAGCTACAAATGCCATGTGACTCATCACTCTGAATAGCTTATGACACACCAGTGTGGGCTCACCAGCCAAAATACGACCCCTTGGACACATCATCGTGAACTCCATTGTGAAGAGCTACAGGTAATTTATGAACCTTGACAGAATTTTACTAGTTTTACTAAGCTGTGTGATACATACACCTTTAAATACGGGTATAAACAATAACCTCTCCAAGCTAGTCATAAGAATTCTGAGCTACACGGGCCCTCTGCATATACAGATTCTTTAAGTGCAAAAATATTCTCTCCTTTTTCAACTTTATGTCCTAAAACTCCTGCATTACAAAATTCCCTGACTGGCCAACCACCTTTACAAAAGTTCTTATCGAAACTAGTTCACCCATTCCCGAGATGGTTATGACATCATTAGAAAGTCATTAAAACAGTTTCTTCAGTCTGGCCCCTGGTAAGCTGAAGGTGGAATAGGACATACTTAACCTGTTGACAATAGTCATGTGGACTGTGCTCAGACTAGCGCAAAGCTTCCACTGCAATATACGCTCATTAATAATGAAGGACAGCTAATGCCTGGGGTAAAAGAGCACTTTATGAGTAAAGCCCCCAGGAGCCAGAGAGAAACGTGGTGGTCAAGGAGAAAAGTGTAGCACAATCAAGCAGAACCGCACAACTCAGTAAGACATTAAGTTATGGACAGAATGACTCACGTTTCTGAGCAATGACTTGTGATATTTTGAGAAGCTGATATTACCAGGTTGCTGAGTGGGTGATCTAAATGGTTTACGCACTAAAAGCTTTTAACAGCTAAAAGTGACAGTGATACTTTAAACATAAAAATGATTAGTTGTTACCTTAAATTTTAAGGTATCGATTTCAAATTGAAGAATCAATATGCAATCGTTTTTATTTTTAAATACTTTCAATAATTTACTTTTTTAATGCAGAGACACTTAGAAGCAACTCATCTGCAGGATAATTGTCCCATTCCTGCTCTGTGACACTAAAAAACAAAAAACTAAAACATTGCTCTGAGCATTTTGACCTGCCCAACACAGCAACATCCCTTAACTGACGGTGTGCATTTATACCTAGCAGTTATGTAATTAATAACACACTGGGCGCAGCATTTGAAAAAACTGTTTTTGTGTTTTTGCAGTTCAGTTTGGTGACACTAAAGGTGCTAAAATTACAAACTTCTTTAGACCAACATGACACAGACACAAATCTCACCCAGTACTTAATATAATGTGAGAAAAGTCTTGTAAAGCACTGAGGTAAGAAGGCAAAAACAGTGGAAAAGGCACAGATCAGTCCACTATTAAACAGATCAGTGCTAGTATTCTATCAATAAAGCGAGCGAGTAAATCCGTGACTAAGAGAGAGCCAGGTGACTCTGAGTCACACATTCACTGCCAGTCTCTCTCTCACTCTCTCTCTGGTTTTAACTGGATCCCCGCCATATTCTCTTGCGGAATTTGTCAGAAGACAACAGGCAAGCTGCATCTCACCTGTCTGTCTTACCCTCAGGCATCCAGACCAAAAACAGCAGCTTAGCCTCCAGAAATAACCCAAAAGAGGAGTTGCTCAAAGCAATGCACGGCTTCCACCAGTGAGATGAACTGGAGGCTGACAGGAGAAACATGACGATCTCATGCGAGAGATTAAATACTGACAAGTCGCAGTTCCACTGTTTTCAAGACAATTTTCTGGGAACGAAAAAACAAAAGGGAGCAAATGTGTGCAATGCAAAATAATACAAACGTATTCAAATGGTCACTTTTGTCAGCCAATAGACATATGAAAAGTCTTAAAATGCAGACGCCCCTACATGCTCTACACCTGCATTGTGAGAAATGTATGCAGAGGTCTAAAAATAAACCACAGCAGTCAGGACTGGCATTAGGGCCTGACATCAGATTAACAATAGGTATCGACCCCCTGTACTGAATAGAATGATCTATTGATACTGAATTTCAATTTAGCACCACCTTGTGGATCATTGTTTAACACTGTTTGTGAGGAGATGCAGTTGTCTGGCAAGCTGCTCCCCATGTGGGAAATGTAATGTGCTCCGTATCGCCCGCCTCCACGCGAGATGTGATTGAGAACAGGAGGAAGACTGGTGATTGCTGAAAACTATACGGAGATGTTATCGTCTGGGAATTATGAAATGAAATACCTACATACAGTCTGGCATCTGTGACTCATGCCCGGGGGACTATATGAAACAGCGGAAGAAGGTTAAATTTTCTGAATGAAACATTTTGTAGAAGGTGCAGAAACAAGATGGCCACTGATACCAACCACAGGAGGTTTTTGTTGCTTATTTCTGTCAAGAAGGTGTGTAATAGCCGGAAGAAAGCTTTCCATTAGCATTCTGGGCTGTTAGCTTGGTCGATACACAACCACTTAAAAGTAAGCGATTTGTAATCTATGTTCATGGACCCACAGAACAATTATGAATGAAAGAGTCATAAACGCCATTGGACAAAAAAAATTGGGCACTGGTAGAACACCTACCATAATATAATTTAATACTAGCAATACAAAAAAACACAGATAGTTTTCAATGTAGAAACATGCTTTTTGAAATCAGAATAGTATAGTTATGACATCTACCAGCAACTGAGCTGTGCTAACCAGCCAAATCCTGACCCCTTCATTTGAACTTCTCATTTCTCCAAACAGCTCTACAACTCCCATGAAGCTTGAACAGAAAGCCTGAGGTGGGCCATCATTCTTTTAGAACTAAATGAAGGAGCAAGAGAGATCAGAGGTCTGATTGGCTGGGAAATATGACTTATTCTCCCCAGCGGTTCTGTAATGCAGCCATGGGGAACATTATCGATAGTGCCATGCAGGGGCAAGAGCATTTTAGCCACTGTTGAAACAATCCCCTGCAGACCGCCATTCTACAGCCATATGGCAGGCAACCTCTGCTTAACACACACAAACCGCAAAGAATTTTTTTTCTTTGTTTTCTAGTAACCATCTTTACAACAAGCTAAATTCCTTGAGAAGGAAAAACTGTGCAAAATTATCAAGTCTTGTTTGTATCAGATATATCCTAAATTAAGTGTTTAATTTCCTAGCGCATTGGCAAATTGTTGTAAGCATAAACCCTCCTAAATGTTGACAGACCCATACTGTAAAACAAGAATACAACTATTTACTAGAAGAGAAGATACATTCTGTGAAAACTCAAACAAATGTGCTTATTAAGTCCAAATAATCAATTTTAGAAAAGCTTAGACATTATTTCTGGCAAAGAAGACAAACAACGAGTAAATGACTAGTACATGTACACAGCTGAATGCATCTCCCATGGGCTGCCATTCCAGAACAGACATTAGACTGGATTCATTCACCACACAGCATCTCAGGAAGCCTGAAGTCATGAGAGAGATGAAGCATTCTAGCTCACCCATCAGGATGCCACATTAGTGAAATCCTGCTGTGAACTTCAGGAGTTCTATGCACAAAACGGGTCATTTAACAAAAACCAAAGAGACCAGAAGAAGGATATGATGTCATTTACTTGTTGTAGGTGTTCCTGTAGCTCAACTGGTAGAGCATTGCATTAGCAGCGCAAAGGTTGTGGGTTCGATCCCAGGGAACACAAGTACTGATAAAAATGTATACCTTGAATTCACTGTAAGAAGCTTTGGATAAAAGCGTCTGCCAAATGAATAAATGTAAATGTCACACAATATGTACAGAGAGAGTATGTACATCTACTGTATGTCTAACCAATCAGCAGTGCTTGACACCAGCTAGGTCATCAAGTGTCAAAGGTCACAGGATACATAACATCCTGTTTCATCAGGTTATCACAACCGGTCTTTATCTTAAACTTTATGTTAAGTACAATAACACACTGACTTTATACACAGAGAGGTCAAAAATCTGAGACAACTAGTTAACTAGTTAGTGAACGTGTTGCATTTTATATTAAATACAATTAAATCATTGCAAATGATATTATTAGCATTACAACTTAAGTGAAAGTTGACAACCTGACCTTTTGCACAAATTAGTAATATGGGTAATATCACAAACCTTATTAAATTTTATTATTGGCATAGAATAGAAATCATTTCACATCACAACCACAAAACATCCCAGGTTTTCAATGTGGTCTCAGGTTTTTGGACCCCACTGTACTGTGTGTGTTTAAACAGAGTCTGAATTATTATAACAGGGTCTTTTATTTCCCCTGAAAATAGATGATGACATAACCTAGTATTACAGACACTCTAATAAAGTGTATGTCAGCAAAAAAAGGCTAAACATGAGAAAAATAATTATGAGCTTATGAATGTTTTATAAAAAAGAAATTGTTTTCTGGCTGCAGCCACAGCACCATAGAGCCTGAATCTCCACATAAGGGTCCCACAAATACACAGCAGGGTTACACAAGTAACATTTTAACAACACATCAACTACCACCCAATGAGTCTGGCTCTGCCCCAGCAAAACTATCACCACAGGCATATGCACAAACCAAACTTAAGATACATGAACCAGGAACATAGACATAAGCCACATTTCCTGCTTGCTTATTCTGCTCAGGTTATTTAAAACTTTGAGATGACTTCACTAAAGCACTGCTTAGCCTGCAAATGTTCTTGCTGTAAGTGTGAGCAGTTCATTTGTTTGGGGTCTTTTGTACATGCAGTGCCCACTGTGACAGCTTAGTGTGTGTTCTCTACAGCATTATCTCATCATCATTAGAGAAGGCAGTACAGCGGATAAAATTGACTAGGAAAAAGTGCAATTAGTGCATTTTGCTTGATTACAGAAGCTTTTTAATTCTCTTTCCTGTGTTGTCTGGTCATCATGCAGCCAGCCATGCAGCCCAAACAGTTCACTTGTGATTTCCTTTAAAAAGACTATGCTTTAAAAAAGACAGAGGAACTGTAGAGAAAGAAAAGAGGAAACTGGTGGAAAAGGGCTGAATAAGTCTGGGCTTAATTAGGATTTTAGATATTACAAGATGCCGCAATTCTATGACCATGAATGGGGAAAGTGCAATGCTCAATCCAGTGAAGGAAGTCCCACCTTCTAATAGAAAGAGCCAATCATCATTCGGGAAGATA
>JAZGTK010015159.1:0-13352 GCA_036877625.1 Ambastaia sidthimunki
AAAAACTTTTCCAACTGCAACATCTCTTTCTAGAGAGTCAAACTTTGCTCTGAAAACATACTTCAAGAAAAATGACAGATCTATCCTTTAAAAACCAAGGACAATAAAATAATTTAAAAACGATGTTTATATGCAAACAGTGTCCCACTGCGTTTACTGTGTCAACAATCAGCCAGGATGTTTTTAAGGGTCAGGAAAATGAGAAGTCGACTAATCCCAAACACCAATAGGAATTTTATTCATGACTTCACCGTTGGGATGTCTCCTGAGGGAAGCAGCCTCTGAGGGTATTAACCGCAGCACTTCGGCTGCATCCAACTTTAATTAATGCTGGGAAGCAGAGCGAAGAACCGCGAGGAGCGGTGGGGGGGCACTGGGGCAGATAGCAGCCACTGTGTGGACATGCCAAGTGCCCTCAGGTTAGTACCATCTCCTTGCCAGGACCGAAGGCAGGCATAGAGCCATCATGAGGCAGCTGCTGAACACGGTAGCCAGGAGTCTAAACATACAAAGAAAGAAGAAGAAAGAGCCTTATCATCTGGAGGAACAGAGACATAATTTAAGCTCACAATTTTGATCACGATTTATCATTTATTCCTGGATGAATATATGCGGTTCTGTTTGACTCAGACAGAGGAGCTGTATCTATGTTGTGTGGACATCATGGTGTGGTATTAGCCAACTGTCAAACAATCTGAACTGCTAACACAGATGTTACAGGTGTAGGATTATCCTGTTGGCTATGTTGATGGTCAAAACATAGTATCAACAAACAGGGCCGTCTTTTGGGTGGTGCAACTGGTGTAGCCGCACTAGGCCCCACGCTGGAGGAGGGAGCCCGTGGGGAACGGATTGAGGGAAGGGGGAGCCCCAACACCACCATCCCACTGAACGTGGCCTGTTTCTGCCGTGCTGGCCCTAGGCCCCGTACCCACTTGGATGGCCCTGTCAAAGCTATGTTCAGCAACACAAGAAGATTTTTGGCACTGGGTGCGTTCTTGGTATCATCAGCCAATTGTTTTCCTGTTGTTTCAGAATAATTAGTCACATGACATTTATGGCACAAGCTCAGAAAAACCTGGATGCTGAATTAAGTGCCCATGAGACAAGACAGCAGATTTCAAATCAAAACTGAGATGAATGAGAATGCTAATGGAGAGTTCTCTCCAGATATTACACACATTCCTGACTGCAATAGCCCTGAATTAAGAAAGACATTGGAACATTGTGTAAAATAAAAAGAAATTGTCTGGTTCCAAATCTGATTATATTTAAGCGAAATACTAATCAACTATTTCAATCCAACAGTATGCATGTACAGTATGTGTTTATAATAAAGAAATGATGCAACATTGCATCACAAATTATTATTTTATATTGCAAATGTGAGCAGTCAGTGTTCAGACAAAGAGCCTCAACGTGGGATGCCGGTTCAGGATTCCCAGGCACGTTATTCATATCAAATACACAATGCAGCACACAAAACTGTTACGCTGGGGCTTGGTAAAATGAAAAAACAGGCATCTGGGACTCGTCTTCCCATTTTAGCCTAGTATTTATGCATGTGAACAGCTTGGAGCAATTAAACAGTACCCTTCCTCTCCGGAGCTACCCTGGAAACTTCCCCTGTTACTTGTTTGGTGGAAGTACAAATATGCAAAAAGATGGAATAATGAAGAGACTGGAACAAAAGTAGAAACAATGCAGGCACTGAGTCTCTCTCAGCCTGTCTGCACTCCAACAGTCTTTTTGTAAGCACTGTGCTACAAGGGAGAAACAGCCAACAGCCTCGCCTACACTGCCCCCTGCTGCTCAGGAGTGGAAGTGCTGTAATTTAAATTTCAAATTGTTAATAAAAGTGACTCATCATCAGCACACCCTCAATCTCACACATCTTAACCTCTTAAAGCTGTAATTCAGCATAATGTTTATCATCTGTATCATTACATCACAAAACGGCTCTTTTTTATTTACTTATATGGTTAGTTTAATTAAAAATTGCATCTCTGTCCATTTTCTTTTACACTTTCCATTATATTCCATTATACAGTAGGTTCTGTAAAGCCATATGATAAGTTTGTATAAGGAACAGACCTTCTTTAATAGTGCTTCTTGTTATCATTTTAAAACTTGAAGGCCTCAGTCTCTTTTCTCCCTCATTAATGATGAAGAACATCCAGGACTTTGGTAACCGTTTGTGTTCAACAGATAAAATAAAGTAAAAGAGGTTTGACATGACATGAGAGTAAGAAATAAGATGACAGAATTTGTATTTTTTGGCCGAATTTTTCCTTTCATTTTTACCCAAAGATATCAATACAATTATAAACCTTAATGAAAAAATATATATATACAATCCTGTTTCGATGTAAAAATTAGGTTACCATGTCAGGAGTTGTGTGCCATATTTAGAGCTTTCAGACAGTGATTTAGCTTTTAGTCAAAGCACAAAACTGAAGGTGGTTTCAACCTCACTTGATAAGCGCACAGAGAGGCATCTTTAATTCCAAAGAATAGGCGGCTCTCATAAAGAAGGTGAAGGTCCAGGCACTTATGCTGTGCTGGAGTGAGGCTGTCAGGAAAGAAGCTGAGAAATCAATCACATACAAAGTCACGGCAACTGTGAAGGATACCATTCGTGCGCAGAGTGGATCGGTTTGACAAGCAGATTATATAGCATAACATAACAGAGCACTTGCCCAGCATCCAGCCCAGCAGGCCAAGAATAATGAAACTAAATATGGGCACTTTAGGCCCACTTGTAGAAAGGTCTAGGATCCTCAAATCCTGTGAGCAATAAAGAGAGGAAGAGAATAAAAGAAAACAAAAAAAGAAGGCGGAATTGACAAAAGAAATACTACAGAAACATTTAAATCTTTTAATGCAGTAAGGTGATCCTTAATGGACCATTACTGCAGCTACTGCAGCTCTGCATTCTTAAGACTGTGACCTTAAAGAGACAGTTCACAGAAGACTGAAAATGTAGTCATCATACTGACCCCTCCTGTCGTTCCGAATTCATACGACTTCCTTTCCTCTGTGACACACAATTTCTTTGCCATAGCAAAAGCTCTGCTGTTAATGTTTCTATTTGTTGATATTTAACAGTTTAAAGACAAATTTGACATGAAATAAGGCATATTTTAGCATATTTTAAACTTCGCTTCACGGACTGTTTAAAAATAATAAAAAAACTCACTCAACATCTGCATATCATCTGCTTTTCCCACTGTCAAATTACAGAATGACACAAAAGGCACATAAATGATACCTTCAACCATGTGATCATGTAAACTGTACATCATTTTAACGTCTAAATATTATAAGTAAAAACAGGACACGCTGCATAGCGTCTGATATTAGTCACTCTGCAGAAAATGGCACGATATGTTGAGACAGCATCTTTCATATAAACCAAACAGCCTCTTCTGTCTGCCTATTCCTCTTTCAACAGGAATGCTGTAGGCTTATAAATGTCCTACTTTCTCACTTGATTTTCCTTTGTCTGCTGGTGTTAAAGAGGAAGGAACAGTGGCACGATTAAATATAGTTTGGCACAGATGTTAGGATTTCTCTGTGGCCTGTAGGTGATTCAAACATAGATTTGCACTGAATCGTGGTTAATACGACCATTCTCGTAGCAAAAACAGACAGTCCGTACAAACTGGACCCCTGTGCTTTAAACAGATATGTCCTTCAGATATTTGAAGCCCTAAAACTGCTCTAATTCTTCACGGGCTGTAAGATGTTCGCAGTATTAGACTCTATCATTAATGGATGACAATCTAGACCACTGAAGAAAGCACAACATCAACTTGGATCACATTTAAGCACCTTGTAAGCCAATCATATTCATTAATGACACTGATGTCATTAACTCACCATTTAAAAGCAAAGCAAATCTGTTGAGATGGACAGGAATGCTAACAGATGCTGATCAAGTATTCATGAATTCCATCTGTAATGTGAACTATACAGCATCAGAATCAGAGCTAATACAACACTTTCCAAACCACAACATATATAATGTACCAAAAACACATTTAAAGGTAGGTTATGCAATTTCAGAGAGGCTAGCAGTAGCAATCTAGCTTTAAAACATAACATTTTTTGTTTAATTTTACCATGCTAACTCTGCATTAGCCTGTCATTATCCTCCTTAGAAAAGTAAGCGATATTGGCTAAAATGACAAACTATGCTTACTATGGTACATATTCAATGGGGTGTGTGTTTACAACTAACCTCTGTTTTTACAATTTCTGTCCACTTTTTGACCACCATTTCCAACCTAAATAGACCTGCTACTGTACTTTCAGTTCGATGTACAACCTCTGTACCTTTTTGACATTTCATTTAATCTTTTCAAGGTGTGAGTTCGTTCATTCCCACCTCTGAAGGTGACTGAAAGAATCTGATCTCCTTTTCGTCCAGCGTCTGGCATTTGGCTCTACGGGTGCATGCGTTTTTAACACAAGTCACAATGTGAGGTCGATATATAAGACATTTAATTCAGTTTTATATTTCCACGCACCAGGAGACACCAAACCCTGCCTTCACTCATCGTTTTCTGATGCCACCTTTTATCAGCCCTGTTCTCTCTCTCATTCAATCTCTGCTCCATGTGCGGCTTTAGAGGTGCTTCCTGTTCCGTCCTTCCTTCACCCCCCCCCCCACTGCCCCCCCTCACCGTACCAGATGTGTTACAAACTGTTGCACCTGGAGCACTTCCTGTGTACCCCATCTCTGCTCAACCTTACGGCCTATCACCTGCGTTCCTCTTTCATCCTGACTTTTCACACACTCAGAGTCCACCTGTCCTTCACATTCCCCAGTAAGATTCAGCCTCCAAAACCGCAATTGCTTTCCCTCCTATGGCTCATTTCAGTCCACGAACACGGCCAAAGTCTTTTGTCATGCATCTCTGATCTTGTTAGCTGTGACTGTCTGGTGTTAATGTACTGATGCTGGTTATTTTATTCTGCTAGAGACTGTAGCTGCTCTCTTTGATGGATAATGTCATACAGTGGACCCAGAATGTATTTGGACACTACAGCAGCTACAGTTAATGTACTGCATTAGATAACATCATTTCAAAACAAGTGCCATTTGAAAGGAATACAAGAGTTTTGAAGAAACAAAACATTCATAAAAGTAAGCTTGTTGGGCTTTACCTAAGCAAAAAGAAATACTGTTTAAAATGAACACACATACATTAGACTTTTCTTGATGTAAATAGTTAATGTGACGAAATACATTTCCCTAAGACTAGAGAGGTATTAACTTCCAATAAAACCTGTCCAATAAAACAACCTGGGGCCTATTTTCAAGTTGATTAAAAGTAATTGCAAAAATTTGATTCTGCTTGATATGTGAGTAACACTAAAATTTGTTCGTTATTAGAAAGAGGAATTAGAGAGAGTTCTTAGCTAGGAAAATGTGCCTGATAATGTTTTTTCAGTATTTAGAGGGTCAAAATTCTATTTTAATCTTTTAAAATAAAAGTATTCTTTAATCAAAATTCCAGCTTCAGTCCTGAAAGTACACTGCAAAAATGACTTACTCTGAACTTTGACTTCTGACATCAGATTGGAAACACAATCATTCATATTCACCCATTAAGAAGCTTGGCCCACCCAAGTTAGTAAGTTATCTGTCTAGTAAGTTATCTAGAGTCTAACATAACTTGTTTGCAGATTCCACTTGATTTGATATTTCGCAGGATATTCATATACAAAACATTTATTGACTACCCTGTCATAAAATTCTGTGTGGAAAATAAAATTTCAGCAGTCATTTATGGTACAACATTGACAATATACACTGAAGTAATAACACACAAAAGGTATTGATTGTTTTTTAAAGATTAGCTGCAATTTGTTTAATAGCTGAATGACATCAGGACAACATTCACCCTTAATCTCCTGCAAAACTATGGCTGAAAAGCCCACAAGACTGCCGGACCACCTGATTACAAATCTAATGATTTCAGCATTGTAGCTGATAATTCACTTTTATTCTCCATAGACCCTGTAGGAGAACATTTAATTCACTTAGCACAGAAATTGTTACAATGACACCGTTACTACCAGGATCAATATGCGGGACATTATAACACCATCATTTGAGTAGAAAACAAAATCGTTACGTGGAAATTGTTCTACCTTGGCAATCATAAAACAATTATGTGTTCTTACCATTCAAACAAACGTAAGTTCTTTTAACCTTGATGGGCAACAGTGAAAAAACAGAAATATACAACAAACACTTTGAAAAACACTGAGCCTGTTACTTAAACAATAAAATGAACAAAAGTTTATTGGGCAAAAAAAATACACTTAAAAATAAGTAAATTGTTGTTCGAATTACTAGATGAATATATTGTATTATTAATATTACGTAATATTACGTATAAAAGGCTGTAATTCTGACACCTCTCCAAAACCAAAATGCCACTGTTTCAATTACACTTTTCTTTTGAATGAGCTCTTCTCTCATTTGCTCTGTTCACATTTATTTTTGTGTATTTTAGCTTGTTTGCTGGCAGATCTTTGAAAAACAGAGGCTTCATTAATTCAACACAAATTCAACAGCTCTCAACCCAAAGAACATTATCCTCGCGTCCTGTATTTTGCCATTTTCATCCCTTCTTCATTATGAAAAGCCAGGAAGACAAGAGGACATGCTGTTGGGACGACCATTTTTAATGCTACCTGTGTATAGCATTAAAAATTCCCCTGAGATGCTTGACCAAAACAACTGCGTGATGAAATCTCATCATAGACTGGTTGTGTGTTATAATGATGCCTTTCTGCTCCGATCAGGATCCAGGCAGGGACTCTTGATTAAATATTGACTTGCAATCCCCGTTGTGGTTTTTTGTCTGATCAATAATTAATAATAGGTAAAGGGGAATGATGTGGACAGCAGTCTGTTTAACAATATCTTGGGATGAGATACAGGGTATGTTTTATCCACAACAACATAAAACAAATTGCTATGGACTATAATATGATCCACCATCAGTTCTGCATTTTGTACGGCATCATAATAGAGTGTTTGTAGATTTCAACACAACTGAAACTAAGCTGCAGAAATGACTTGCTCTGAACCTCCACCATTTTCTGTGTGGAAACTTCTATTCACTTCTATTGCTTATTCAGAAACTTGGCCCACCCAACCAAATGATGTTATACAGGGAATATTAGAGCAGCTAATAATAAAAGTAAAATGGTGGGAAAGGGGCCAAAACATTGTGCAGAGACTTCAACATGTTAACAAGTATCTTCAGTTTATTTTTCATCTTTAGTGTTAGTGTTCAGTATTAACATCTTTAGTATTATTTTACTGGTTTGTGATCATTTGGGTCTGATCTTAACTGTGTGTTTCAGGGTAGATTATGCTGGGAATCCGTCTCAATGTACTGCAGTATGTGCATAGAGACTGCTATTGTACAATACAGTAGTTATAAACAATACTGGACTCTGCAGTGAAGCCACCAGCCTGCCTTTAAAAGAACAGCAAAGCACTACTGCTCATTTCAAGTGTGAATGGTGCATTTACACAGAAGACAACAAAGAAGCCTTTTAAGCACAATATGAGTCTTAAAGACACAGCAGGAAGAAAAACGCATTTACTTCTAAGACCCATAAGGGTGGAAAATAATCCTAGAAACTATATGACTGATGCAAAACACTCGACCAACATTAAAATAAAACCCCAGGGAGGAAAATAATTAAAACAATGTATCATATGTTAATCTACAAGGCAGTAAAGCGGTATGTCCTCATTTATACACACAAAAGTCTGAAGTGCTCTGAAGTTCACCCACTCTTCTCAAATCCAGCCATGTAATCTGAATGACAGATGATATCAGAGATCATTCTGATGCTCCCGTGTTTTAATAGCCCAGAGCAGTCAACTGGAAATCCATATTAACTGTATCAGCTACGCGCTACGTCACGTAATACGCACAACACCCAATTAGTGCGATGTAATCTGAGTCCCTTGTGTACATTTCTCATCATTTGTGAGGTGGGCGCTAGGGACCGGGCTGTGCACGAGTATGTGACTCATAATTTTATGGTAATGACCAAAAGGTTATGATCCCCTAAGGTTACATAAAATCTTAAAATAGAATACAGCTCACTGTAGGTACACGCAGACGTACTCCCAGCCCATCTCTTCAGTAATGGAACACCTGAAATAGCTCTCCAAAGGAAACTCTTCCCCAATGGAAAGCCTGTCAGGTATTTGTACATTTTAATACTTGACGTCAAAAACGCCCTCCACCGATACAGCTCATTTTTTACAATTTCTTCTGGTCTGTGGTTTTTTCACTTTACAGGTTGTTCTTTTGTCATGCATGACCCTATGGAGTTGCACTTGACATGCTACTCATGTCACTGATGTGCCTCAAAGGATTCTGGGTAACTAGGTTTTTGCTCTTTAACAAGGAACTTTAAAGCTGCAATCTGTAATATTTGCTATCTTTCGCCATCTGCAAAACATGAAATTGGAGGTTACCTAACATACTTCATGTATGTTGAAACCAAACTGGCATTTCCTGAGAAATTGGACTCAACAGCTCAATTTATAAATCATTATTAAAAACTTACTCTTTGAACACTGATCTGTTATGTTCTTGCTCAATAACTAATTCTTTTAAGCCAAAAAGTTAGAGATTGCAGCTTTAATATACAAACCAATAATCCTAGAACAGAGGTCTCCCATCCATGTGGTCCACAGACCTGCAGCCCCAAATTAATTAATACCTTAATTAGCTGGATCAGGTGTGTTTAATTAGGGTTGGAACTAAACTCTGGTTTGTACACATATAGTGCTATATACAAACTAATATATGTATATTGTACTATATGTGTACACTCATACCTGTATATATATACCGTATACATGTGCACACATATATTTTTACTTTTTTTAAATCACACAGGACAGACTGAAACAATTGCATCACTTGCATCCCTTCGTCTCGTTTTCTCTTTTTTTCGTTCGTGACACTGCACTCTTCCTCTCAACACCCGTTTAGTATTCTGACCCATTCTGTTATTGTCAGCCCGGCAGCCTATTTGCGAGCGCTGTCCTATGCAACTGTCACTTAGCCTGAGAAAACTTTAAGCATGCCACTGCACAAGCATCTATTTGTCTCCACCTCAAACACTTCCTGTGGAGCAGAATACAAGATGTCTCATCTTCTGCAATGGAAACAGGGGCCGTGAAAGATGAATTATTTACTTTGCTGACTTGTGCAGCGCTTTGGGGAAAGAAACTACAGTCGCTGGTAGACGGGGCACAAAAATCTCCTACCTGAACCTTCTACAACAGCACTGCACCCGCACCTGTCTGAACACGGGTTGCCTTTACATCTATGCGCTGCTTATATATTTGCCCATTTTATTGTGTTCCACTGTCGTTCACTCTTGGGAGGTTAAAAAAGTTCTGTGTGTGCAACTGCCTCTGTAATGTTAGGGGCTTTGAATAGAATATGAATATTGAATCACAAGAGAAAAGCCACATGCTGGGCTTCTATTCGAAGAACGCTCTGTATTTGCTTGTTTGTTTGTTACACAATTCCTAAAAGTTGTTTGGCAAAAGTTAAATGAAGCATAAAACTGAAATATATGCTTTAACCCTGACAGATCGGTCCTATGCGTTATATTAGAAAGGACGCTGGAATAAATGCATTTTTTGTCAGATACGCTTCATCTACATATCAACTTAGATGCTTTTCCTACAATTCCTTAGGACAAATACAACAAAGTAAAAAAATTAGACAATTGTTAGTAGATTATATACAATTAATTGAATGGCGCAGCTTAGGTAAAACAATTATGGAAGAATTTAATGAGAAATATCTGAGCATTTCTATTTTTGGCAGATCTGAGCACAGTTTGAGAGATTACTGGGCTCTTTTTCTCAAGAGAAAAATGTAAGAAGTAAAAGACTTATGCAGAAGTCTCCATTTAATCTCATGCTGTCAAAAAGATGCTGTGAATGAGATATAAAAACATCTCATTTGTAGTTCCTACGGGAGAAATCAGTTTTATTACAGGGTATGGATTTCATGCACAAAAATCTGCTTTTATTATTTTATAGCGTACTGCATAAGACGACAGGCTACGTAACCTTGCTTTTATACGTAACAAACTAGACAATGCTTTCCACCCACTATAATATCATCTGACTGAAACTGCTCCCAGAGGCCAGTGCAACCAACAGCTGGGGGATTTTAGTTTATAATCTCTCTCAGTTTGATCTACGCTCTGTATCAGCAGTGTGCCTTCAAGTTTAAAATGAACAATAAAGCAGGCAAAGATTTAGTCATGACGGTGACCCGAGATCCAGGCGAGGATTTCACAAACAAAATTACTTGCTATTCCTAAAGGGCGTTCGCTTCGAGTTTTGAAATAATTTGGTGTGTACTGCTACTTTGAATACATTTCCTGAAAGTGGTGAGAATTCTCTTCCTGACAAATATGACCCAATTTATGATTACTTTGAAGTATTGCAAGGGCTGAAGAAAATACAAAGATCAAGTCAGGATTTAAAATTACGAGCTATTGAGAAGCAATTATGTTTTCGTAGCAAGGCTGCACTGACTTTATCAAATCAATGTACCAAATCACAAAGTTTTAAAGAAGTGTCTTGGTGTTTGCAAACATATTTTCAGGCCAGTAAACAACACATTTCCAACACTGTAACATATAATGAAGTATTTCCTGCAAGATTGTCAAGGGAGCTAAAACCCCGGGCAATAAAGTTTAGAACATGTAGACTGTTTTTCATCATCACACGCTCTTTTACACAGCCTGTTCTTTTTTAAAGAGGGTCCAATTTTAAAGATTAGAAAGATTATATATTGACTCATCAAATTATGAACTGGAATATCACCACTCATTTAATTAGCTTATACATTCAACATGATAAGGGGAGTTAATTAACCACTTGTAGCCGCAGTGTATGTTAGATCATTTCTGAGACGTTTAGTTTTAAGAGGCAATTTGTTGTATTAGCAAACTCATAAACAGAATCAATTAGGTTATCATTTAATATAGACAGATACCTTATTAGATATATAATTAAGTACAAACCCAGATCATTAGAGCACGAATCTTAACAACAGACCACCAGCGATGGACTACTGCTTATACCATTGCTTTTGGGTGAAATATATCCAATAGGCTTACGTTCAAGAACCATAAAAATATATTAATATAATAATATAAAGCTCTGGTGACCGGTTCTTAAGATCTAGGTAAGTAAACAATCATCTAGACCATCACCCTAGCAACACCCCAGCAACCACTTAGCAATACCCTAGCAAACATTAAAACCAACCACCTACTGTAGCAACAGCAAACCTTTGCAACTTCATACAAACACTCTAACAACCATTTAGAAAACCTTAGCAATCACCACACACCAACATCCTAGCTAACATGCATGCGCTTGTGATGCCATCAGCCAATCAGCACCTTCATTCTGTCATTTTCATCTGACTCTAGAGTATTTTAGATTCATGGCGTGAGGAAGTGATGACACCTATGAGCAACGACTCCAGATTTCAAATCACATTCTTCCATGCAACTGTCATTGAGAATAACTGAGAGCTTTTCCCAGGAGTTAGAGCTCTTTAGCGTGAACACATACATTTTACTAAATGTTCTTCAGTGGCCGTTCTGGCACCTAGAAATTTGTTTACCACTTTTAACTCTAGACAGGCAAACAAGCAGATTGAAATAAAGAGCTTACGTTCCCCAGCATCATACAAAGAAACAGTGTCGCACAGAAAGAAGTGCAGAGGAGAGGTGTCTGTTGGTCCCATCTCAGTGTTGTCTCGGCAGTCTGTTCTGTTACTGGGGCAGTGAGGCTTAAAGGTAGATCAAGGAAACAAATGCCTTCATTTTGGGGTACAGTACAAAGAGGCACACTGCGTTTTGAATGTTCTCAGAATATTGGTTAATGTTCTCTAACAGTTCTCTCAAAGTTATCAAAAAGTTCTTGCAGTAACGTTGTTTCTTAACATTATCACCTTATTGTTGACCCTTGCAAACATGATTTTTAAATTTGACCACCATGTTTAAGTGTGTTTTAACAGAGTAAAAGCACACTTTAAAGCAGATTGGTGTCCAATGTGAGTTTTTCGAACAGAAACGACAGTTACATTAAGTTAAAAATAAGTTATCTTATTATTTTTTTTGTTATCTTATGATAACAGGTTTAAGATAATGGACCACATAGTTTAAGATAACGTTAAAGTCAAGTCGAGTCTGACAAGCTGTATCAATCCAGTTACTGTTCCTTACCAATGTCAAGACAAGCCCCTGTAGCAGCTCTTTGATAAAGAGTCCTTCATTAACTGTCCCACTGCCCTCTGTTCTGTGTTGCATTAAAAGCATTCGACCCCTGATTCTTAAAGCAGGCCAGCAGTGCTCTGCTCAGACTGCTCACACAGGAATATAAATGATGAGAATCTGGGCTGAATGGAGATCCAGGTCACACTGTCTGAATATAGGCACATCAAGGCCACAGCCCGTCTCAAACAAACTCTTTTTTTACCATTCACTATAAATATATCAGATTAATAAAACTGTATATTAAGAAGGAGTGAGAAGTAAGAGAAAGAAAGAGAAGGAGAGAGAGAGGGAGAGAGACAGAGAGGGAGAGAGAGAAATTAGATTATGGCTGTGTTCCAAAATCAAGTGGGCTGCCTACCTAGGTAGCATTTTAAGGCACCATGGAATATCCTCATTTAGATAAATGAGTAAATGTGTGTGTGAAAATGTATTTTTGTTGGTTTGCTGGTCTTAGCTGGTCTAACCTGGCTTAGCTGGTTTCCTATTCTGTTAAAGTGACAAGTGCACAAATCTTCTCAGAAAACATTGAAACCTGAGGAGCAAGACTTAGAGACACGCTGACCACCTCAAACAGCTTCAGTAAGAACACTACAGAAATCAGGGTCCAGTCTCAAATGGGCTTTATGTGAGCAAACAGCAACCATACAAAAGACAACACAAACGGGCTGCCCAGTCCACATTCTGAATAATGCATGAAATTTATATAGCAGTAAAAACTAAATCACAGTGCTGAAATTCAAACTAAAGACTCATACGGGCAGAATTGCTGATGCACTTCCTAACACACGACCAGCATTCTGGTTAACAAGAAAAAGACACAAATGAAGCAAATAACACACACTGATTTGCAAAACACTAATCTAATCTAACTGGCAAGCAGACCTGGCCAATTCAGTGCTTTGAAAAGCCTAAACTTTGCATAAGATACATTAAAGTTCTAAATAGGCTCTTGTATTTGACTGTGTTGACTCTTGATC
>JAZGTK010015160.1:0-13352 GCA_036877625.1 Ambastaia sidthimunki
TAGTACATTTTGAGAGGTACATTCTGCCCTATAAAATGTGCTAAAAAATGTGCTAAAATGTGCATTAATACCATGACACTTTTTTCTTGTAATTCCACATAAACAGTTGTCTCTAAAAATGATGTAACATAAACTACAGACAGTATAATTGATTGTCTCTTCCTTTCAATGAAAATAAAACAACTAATGAATGTTACCTCATCCCTTAAGGGATTTCCCCTGTTGCTTAAGGTCTGTCTATAATTCTTCATTACCCGTCTTTGTTATGCCCTGTTCATTCATTATTTATCTGATGGTTTGGTCTCACTTAATAATTTAAAATGGTCACAGGATGGTCTAATAACTGGAGTACAGTTCAGGGTAAAAGAACTTCACAGTTATCAAAACACCAGTTTGTTAAAATTAAGCAGTCTGCTAGAATCAACCCAATGAATTTCATCCAGATGTTAATTTATAACAGAAGAGTTTACAGAAAATACACATCTTTAGTAAGCAGTTGTATTTTTAGAAACAATGTACAAAAACATTATTCTCTGTCTGAGAACATATGTGTGTGTTTGCGAAGGTTAGCATTTAGCCAGCTGGGCATTGTTAGCCATGAAGGAGATACTTTATCTTCTTTTCCTCTGTATGTATTAATATGTATGTTTCACCTAAAGGACAGGCTGAATTAAATGTGTCCAGATGCTTATATTTTACATCAAACTTACACCCCATTTTTATTATGCCGGTTGAAAGTCTCTTCACATCCTGATAGCAATCACTAAGTAAAGTGGTCTAAATATATTTCTGTATAAATATGTCTGTGGAGGGTGCGATTTGAATTCAAACTCATATTTACAGGTGACCGAGAGAGCTTATCTCTGAATCATAAAATAAGAAACTTCCTTATACAGAGTTTTGTGTTGAACAAGGTGCATTTCCTATAAACCACACATCTGTAAACATGAACGGTGTCATAATTACTGACGTCAGCAGTCAAACATCATGGAGTACACAAGTCCACAATTCTGTGAAAGCAAGACACAAACACCTGCTTTACAGTGAAGTGTCTTCATGATTTCAGTAAAAGCAGTCATGCTCTGCCCCCACATTATACCCTGACCTCTAGTGGACATAATCTGGCATTCTGTATTATTTAAATGCTTAAAGGAACAGTTTGCAAGTTTATAAAGGATGCAAAAAATATTACAAATAAATCATAAACATAGTGTACGTAATCCCTGCTGTTTTCTAAATCTTCTGATCCTCATTTAATGTCCTTTCTTGGAAGCCAGACACATCTGATAGCCAGTCAACAAAGGAAGGACAAAGTCAACAGACTGGTTTGACTGTAAAAGGATTTTTTCTCAATGCAACAACATGTGCCGTAATGCACTGAAGTAAATACACAATTAATACCCAAATACGGTCTTATCTAAGTGAGGTGATGTTATTCATTGTTATTGATGTGCAACTAAATAGATGCAACTGAACATACACGCTTTCATATGATTCGTTGTTATTTATTACACCTGCAGTTTTTCATAACCCATATTATGTTATTTCTCTTGGTCTATTTTAACGTTTCTGTAACGTAATGGAAACGCTGGGTAAACGTACTTACAAACAACAATTGTTAGCTGGGATCACAGGCTTGGGCAATATCATGCTCTTGCAAGATTACTAAAAATGATTTACTGGTTAACACTTTAACCAGGAAAGCTTAGACAATTTTAAAGTCCTCATAAATAGTTTCCACGAGTTACTGTCTAAATCATCCTCTCTCTGAATGACGTAATCGCTGTGTCATTCTGAACTGCAAACCAATGACGTAAACAAACCAAATAATTACAAGTTCAATCAACTAACGAATTAAAATGGAAAATATAAAGAATAAAGCCTGACTAAAAGATAATCGAGACCTCTTAAATAAAATATATCTATTTATATTTAGTTATAGATTAATAACATGGTTGGGATTTAATAAAGATGGTTAAAATTAAGTTTAAATAGGTTTAGTTTCTGTGAGGGTATATATAGGATAGGAATTCATTTTTAATTCTTACTTCCTTATTTTCTACATCAACCTAAGAAGTCGAAACTATAAACATCACCTGACGCGTTTTCCCTAGTCTACCTGGATGACATCATGCCCGCCGCTGATTGGTTGGTTTCCTCTAGGGGCGTCTTAAACATTATCTACATATCTAAGCAACCTTTAAACAGGCTGTTCACAAACATATACTGTCGTTTATCATCGAGGACGAGACGAAAGAGTCCGTAAAACTAGTAAGACAACATCCATAATGTATTTATGCATTTCGTTGCATTATAGTCACTTATAGGCTATCGAGTATCACGTTGTGTTTCTGTGGCTCGCTAACACATACTGTACGTGTAGTTTCTATAGGTGTTGAAGTGTTAAAAATTGCATTTACATCCAGCAGTTTGTATATATTTTATTTGCGGTCGTGTATTTTGTATAATTGTATATTTTAAAATACAGATTACATACATTTTAAAATGCATAAAATATACTGTAAATATATATATATATCAATATGTGTGTATGTATGTATGTATGTATGTATATACATATTATATACCACCCAGCTGTTTACATAATGTTATTGGTGCCAGTCATAACAAACCCAAGGTGGTCGACCAATAGTCCCGCTAACAAACGTTCTGAGAACGTTGGTTAACGTTCTCTAAAAGTTCTCTCAAAGACATTCTTGCAGAAGCGTTAGTAGAACGGTATATATCATATCAAAATGTTATTATTAAGGACTTAATAGAATGTTTTTTAAATGTTGCAGATTAATCAATGTTTAAATATCAATCTTATAACTTAGCAATAATGTTAAAGCGTTCCTAGAACATTCAAAATAATATTTTTAATGTTTTGGTAACTTGGATATACTAGAGATACTTTCCCACAACCTAAAATTGTTGGCTGAGAATAGAAATGTTGATGTTTGTTTATTTGTTTATTTATTTGTTTTTTGCAGTAAGACAGAATGACATCCATTTCAGACAAGCAGAATACACAGCCCAGCCCGCAGCTGCTGTTAGTTGGAGAAAAGGATAAGAAACGGCTTTTAGAAGTGTATGTCAAACGAAGTCTGAGCCTTAACGATGGATCACAGAGTCCTAGGAGACAGGAGCAGAGATTGAATAAATGGGTCACCATAGCAGAGAAGAAGAAAAGACATCGCAAACATTCCAGTGATACGTCCCTCAACTGGACTTCACAAACCTCTATCTCAGAAGAGGATGCTGGACAGGAACCCTTCACCGAACCAGAATCAGACAAAAAGGCTGAAACATTGTCTGAGAAGAAGTTCAAAAAGTGGAAAATTAAAAGCAGTCTGCGTCGCAATGATGGTTCTAACTCATCGCAAAATTCCAGCAGCAAAACCAAGAAATGGTTTCACCGAGATAAGGGCAAGGAAGATGACGGGCAGACCCATGAGGTTTCACCCCTCCAAACCGATACAGATACTGCTGGAGATGTTTATACAAAAACATCAGATAAGTTTGATTCTTCTACGGAGGAACGGAAAAACAAAGAAGGCAAGAAGTCAAAGAAGCCTACAGTATGGAAAAGTTTCCTAATGTGGTTTTCCAAAGGAAATCAGGAAAAGGAACAAGATCCAGCAGCTGAGGAATCACTTCCTCCTTCAACACCCTCAACACCCCAGATCTCCTGTTTGACTTTACCTGAAACCCTGACAAAAAGTGACAGTCTGCACCGCTCCAGATCTTTGAAAAAGAAACAGTCCCACAGGAGATTAACAAAATGGAGGAGAAGTGGAGATATGGCCACAGAAAAATGTATGTATCTTACTTACACTCTTAAAAATAAAAGGTTCTTAACAGCGATGCCATGAAAGAACTGTTTTTGATTCCCCAAAGAGCCATTCAGTTAGGTTCTTTAAAAATCATTTCTTTTCTACATTTTTTATATGACCTGTAGAAAAGGTCTAAATAACCTTCCACTACAAAGAAACTTTTGTAGAACAGAAAGGTTCTATGGATGTTAAAGGTTCTTTGTGGAACCATACAACCAAAAATGTTCTTTTATGGCATTTTAAAGCACCTTTGTAAGAGTGTATGCATTTAATTTAATTATGTTTGCAGTTTACAGTTTGTTATACATATTTATATATTATGAAAAGGTGATGTAATGAAGTATCCTATTTCAGTTATTGAGATGGTGGAACCAACCAACTCTTACTATGAGAAAGTGTCAGAGGAACTGGAGAAAATTGTGCATGAAGTTAAAGACAGTCCAGCCGATGGGAATGCTGTTTTTCAAGCAACAGGCCAGAACTGTGTGAAAAGTGAGTGTTTTTATAATAGACTCCAATTTGAATGATGCAAAAAAGATGTCAGTGGGTTTAAAACCTTACCTGCAGGTAAACAGGGAATGCCACAAACCAGCTCAGTATTCAACTAGTTGTGAAAATGTAGTATTACAAATCCTTTCTCTAATGATTCAAAACCACAACAAGACACAACAACCAGTTTTACTGGTTATTTAAAGGAATAGTTCACTAAAAAGATTGTTTTAAATTTACTTATGTTTATTTTTGTTTGGGTGAAATATTTTTTATATTTTTTAAAAAGTTATACTTTAAGATAACTATTTCTATTTTAAGAGATTAGTCTCAGAAAATGCATATGCATGACAATGCATGTGTTTTGTGATCAATGTGTTGTGATAACAAAGAGCACAAACTGTCTGCCAAAATATTTCCTCATTTGTTGTCATTTTTCTGCCTGTAGCCTCAGACGAGTATGCGGATGTTACGAAGAGGATCACAGAACTGATTAAACAGGAAGGGGACGTAATAGACAAAAAGGTCAGTGTCTCGTTTCTTCTGCAATCAATAAACATCAAAAAGATGCTTTCAGTTTCATTAAGTGTATTCAAAACATGCAAATGGAAAAGATTTTCGAGTGTGAAGTAAACAAGATCCACCCTGTTTCTTTTGAACTCTTTTATCAGATCAGGTCATATTAGATGAATCGGTCAGATTCCAAAATACACTTAAATTTAAACCCAGTCATAAATCTTTTTCTTAATGTTTTATTAACTTGTGCTAACAGCAGGAAAACCCGGAGAACCTCAACACCATGCATTTTGGATGTTTCCTTTTTTTAAGTGCTTGATTTATATCATGAGCCCATAGTAAAGATTCCAAGACCTGTACTAAGTGTATCAGTTCGGGGAAGTACTGGAATACTTTAGGATCAGGACTGAGAAGATATAGTCTCTGTAACAAAACATGTTCTCTGTGGGTGATGATGCACAGTAATATACACATTATACAGCATTATATTGCATTTTGTATCTTACCACTACTAGAATTCTGTGTTGACCAATCAGCAACCAGAACTGCAACAATCCATTTTATAATTTGGAATCTGACAAAGTCAGTTTTGAACAAACATGTAACAAACATGCTTTCTTGTCTCCTGTTGCAGCTGAAAGAACAGAACATCAGCTTGGGCTCTTTTCTGGATGGCTTCTCCTATAGATCTTTCCAGCAAATGGCTGACCAGTATGTACAGACAGAAGTTCCAGATAAGAAAACACAACCACCCGTCGCTGCACCAGAACTGGTACAGTTCGCATTTACTCTGGACTTCACAGCCAGGGTGGCTAATCTCCATCGGCAAGCCACTGGCCAAATCATGGGCTTCGGGAACAAATATCTCCAAGATCGTTTCACTCATATGAGTGAGAGTCATCCACATCTCGCTGACCATAAAACAGATGGACCGAAAACACAGAATTTTGACCAAGAGTTCATAAGCTTATAAAGCTTATCCTGGTTATTTTCCAGGAAATGCCAGTTTGGCTTTATTTAGCTTAAACCTACATAAACAAAGTAAAGTAACCTGCAATGTTTTGTTTTAAACAGAGATGGCGCTAGAGAGGTAGAAGTTATGGATGCAGCTCTAAAATAGCGCAAATTACTTAAAAAGACTTTAAAAGAAGTGAAAATGAGTATTTTTCACTACAGTAAAACACACTAAATATTGTGTAAATGCATATTAGACAGAACTGATTTAAATAATAGATTTGTAACATTGGTGCACACTAATGTTTTAAAAAGTCTGGTGTTTTTGTAACTGTGTATGCAGGCATATGCAGAATGTTTATATAAAAGTTCTTAATAAATATTTTTATATAAAATTGTGTTGAATTTTATTCATACCTAAAATCTTGTTTCATATTTGATAATGATCAGTAAATTATTACAGTTTTATTATATGCTACACAGCATAATATTGTTTCTAATTTCATGTTAGCCAGGAGCCTGATTAGAATTAACTGAAACATTTTTCTACTGACTGAAAACATTTTAAATGAATTAATCTTATTACCAATGCTTTATGTTGCTCTAGACAAAAAGTAAAGTAAAAGTCCAACTTAAATTGCATTTTTAGGCATTTTTGATGATTCTGAAGTCTTTACATATTTCATACATGTCACATAAGACACAAAAAAAACTTTTTATTTGAAGAAGTCAGAATGTGACCTTGGCCAAGCCCATGATCCAACAACCTGAAATAATTATGTAAAGATATATGTTTCGGTTAAACATTCTTGTAATATTGACGTATTCAAGCATATTGTTTAATGCAACAGAAAGCAGCAACAATTTCCCTATTTTTACTCAATCTTCCTCTTGCACATCCATGTAGGAAATGCAAGGAGACGAGAGATTTTCTTTGTCTGTGTTCATTTGCCACTCTGAGTTCAGTGATATCCTTCTCTGAAAATCTAGCTTGTTCTTTCGGGGCTGTAGAGCTTCAGAGTGGCTGTCCATCTCTAACTCTAAGCTGAGCTGAAGGAAGAAGGTTGAAGATGGTGGCCCAGCGTTGATGATGTCATCTGGACTTTTTTCACCCCAACCAGAGAGCTGGAAGCAGAGCACGGATCCTTTAGAAAGCTGTTGGGTCTGGCTGTCATGTTCTTCCTGGTTTTTCATGGTCAAAGTTGTAACACAGTGTGACAGAAAACGTAAAGCAACAGAGAGGAAAAGAAAAGAGAAAGAATGAAAGATAGATAAAGGGTGAAATACGAGAGGTTGCAGACGAGACCAGGGGGCTAGAAACAGTGCAAACTTGGAGACCAAAGGTTGAAATTGCAAAAGCAGGAATCTGAAAAATCGAGGAATAAGATCTAAGCCCTGATAATAGTTTTAAGATATCAAATGGGATACATTTTATGCAGAAAATAAATCAGTAATGATTTATGAAAAACTTTGACTAGTTTTACCTGTTAGGCACAAGTCGTCTCAGATGAGGTCGCAGGTGTACTGTCATATCCTGTTTAAAATCTCTCCCAGCACTGACAGCATGATGGAAAATATGCTTCGCCCAGCACAAAAATCTAACACACACATTCAAACAACATTTGTGGAATGACAATAATGGTTCTGACAGTTTTCTTTCATATTTCAACCTTGAATCAATTGTATGTTTTTGTAAGTTGTATGCACGCTAACTTATAAATATTGTTACAACTGTAGAGTAAACATCTCACCTGTAGATGAAGGAGCCGATCGCTGCCGTGGGTAAAGTATAAGGCAGTAAGATGTATGATATGAGACGACATGGCAAAATGTTGTTGTGAAAAGTCCAGATGCCAAATTGTTCTGCTAAGTTACAAAGCAAAGCTGTAGAAAGAGAAAAGGGGGGATTCTTTATGTTGTTGCATTAGATAAATATGATTAGATAAAAATTCCAAAAGTGGCCATCTACATACTAACACTTAAATTTTCTTAAACCCCTTTTTCTGCTATTACTTTGTTTGCTTTTTAACTTGGTTCCAAGGTCAGTTTCTGATCATGAACAACTTGTACAGAAACGTTTACCCGGTATGATTATTTTAAACAGCAGGTGGGTTTATTTTGGGAGATAATGAGGGTAAGAGTAATGGAGGGTTGCCCACTGGCAACCTATTCCATTTAAATTTAGTTCGTGTGGTGAGCTACTCACCTCTTTGAATCCATTCTGGTAGACTGATATACAGCAACTGCTCTAGTGAGTTTAGGTTCCATGGTAGGTCCTCAAGGCCATGATAGCACTCCTCTGGTAACTCTGAATCCTTGTTTATCCCTTTAAAATAATCTCCATCACCCAATCTTTGCTTCTCTTCTTTTTCTCTTAAGCCCAGTGTTTCGTTCATCTTCAAATCCTCACTTAGGTTTGACTGATGGACTGTGTCATTGCAGCTATTAAAGTAGATTTATAAGATCTAAATCACCAACTTCACACCTACATTAGGTTTCTCCCATTTATTACAACATGATTAATGTTGCATAATTTTGCATTATTAACATGCATTATTAAAACACTAGTTTTATTCTAATTTTAATGGCATTAGTGTTAATTCATCAGAAAATAGTCATGTTTTGCAAACAAACTGCCAGTTGAATTTGCTTTCATTCAAGAAATTTGATATTACTCACATTTCACGTCTTTTGAAATGTCATCATTCAGTTCCACGACATGCAACTTCAGTCTGTCCACCGTTCTGCTGAGCAGTTAGAGTCAAAGCTCAGTTTATTTTAGAGACAGAGCATCCAGCCAGCATGACCAAGCATTGCCACTGTTTTCTATTTTGCCACCTTGAATCTAATTTTACACATCACTTCTAGTGATTGATGGCTGCAATAACACAATTGACTTTTTTCCAGCGCATGCTCTGAGATTTCGGCTAGGAACACGATGCGATTTTCATACCTTGCTCAAGCAATATGTTGTCTTATTTTAGAAAGGTCACTTTCCTCAAACAGTATTGATCAAGATGGCACTTGATCAACAAGAGCTGACAAAATATAATGTATCCTACATCTCACACTTTGTTTTGACCGAACCTGTGATTTTTCCTGTTCAAACTACAAACAAACGGATTTGAGGATACAGCAAATATTCTATTTTTTACTGTCTATCTGAACAAATGCATTAAATGTACTAGGCAAGGTGTATTCAGGTTATTTGCTGTTGGTTTCACAGATAAATGAGGAGACTCAAACCTGTAACACAAATGTTTTCCTTTTTATTGTATTTTCACAGGTAAACAAAGAAAGATTAATCAAAGAGGCCAAAGCCCATGTCTTCATCAGACTCTTCCGATTCTTCTTTCTTCTCTTCCTTTTTCTCTTCCGCTGAAAGGCAAAGGAAACGTGCAAATGTGAGTTACACGTGACCACAAACTTTCCAAGTGAGTTAAGACACCGGCCACAAAGTTCCTAAGATTCCAAACAAAGTTCCAAACAAATTAAGTGTCTAATGCGTGACACAGAAAAGTGCACGGGAAATTCTGCGTGACGTAGACGGCAAATTTATTGCGACAGAGCTAGAAAAAACCCCATGCAGGTCCTTTAGACAGTGTTATCTGTGACATCATTCTGTACACAGTGTGTAAAACTCAACATTCAAACAATGTATTGACTTTAAATTCTACTTCAATAACATCTGATTGTCTCATGAAGCTATTGTTTGGCTTTAAACAACATGCGAGTTATATGGACTACTTGTATGTACTTGTATTTTTGTTGTTTAGAAAAGAACACTTTGGATGTTTTGTCTCTTTTTTGTGTTCCATGTAAAAAACTAACATCAATACAGTTAGTAATGAATGCGCTTTCAATTTTAGGGGAAACTATTTCTTTAAATCTTTGTGATTGAACAAATGACCCACCTGCGGGTGTTTCCCCTGCAGGAGCGGCCCCACCACCACCAGCTGCGGCAGAAACCGCCACTGCGCCACCTGCTGGCACGGAGGCTAACTTAGAGAGGCCTGTAAGAGGAAATAAAGAAGTAAAACTTCTACAGTTCACGGCTCACATTTCAATGTTATGTACAACAAAACAAACATAATCTTACCGGCATTCATGACTTCATTGATGTCCTTGCCATTCAGCTCACTGATGACCTATTTGGAAGAAAAAAAAAGTGAGATATTGACTCATTTAAGGAGTGTTACATTCGAGTATATGTCCTGCTGACTAAGAGCAATGAAACATGGGCATCAGAAAGCTGATTGTGCCATTATACCAGTATTATCTCAATCTGTTCCTTTCATAAAGAAACAGAGGAAACATAAAACAGCATTGTCATGTCACCAATGTTTTTACTTTACAGTAATTTGAAGCAGCATTGAGGGTTATTAAATTATAAAAATGTCTATAGTTGATTGAACTATTGCTTCAACATCAAGATTAAGAAACAAGACACACTTTGTTAAGACGCTCATCATCAGCCTCAATTCCGACACTTCCCAGGATGTTTTTGATGTCTTTAGCGGATGGGTTGTTATTGCCACCCAGCACAGCCAACAGGTAAGCGGCCACGTAACGCATTCTAGAGGACAGATGACACAAACATTACATCTCACAATTTTTTTAACAGTTACTAGTGGGTCAAGTGTAAAACTAAAAACCCAACATAGAAGATGTGATGTGGTTTGGAAATGTGGCTTGAAATCTTTTCTTATAGACATTTATGTTGAATCTTACACAATACAAAAGAATACAGAACCAAACTGTTGATTCAGATGGCAGCTTATTTATGTACATTATATATTTTTCATGTATTTAAGTATTATTTATTAATTTAAAACGGTTAAATTATTAAAATTCAGTGGCATACACCAAAATGTCAGACGTCATTTGCTGATGAACCTGCCAGTTTACAAATGAAATGAACGTGTTGTACGTGCTTTATATGGGGTATGTGTAAAGTTGTTGCCTGAACAATTTTTCTAACATTTACAACGTTATTTATTAACATTTGCAAGGTATAAACTGTACTTTTTTATTCTCAAAATCTTCAAATTATTTTCTAGGTCACGAAGACACAAAATGGAGCGTAGCTATAGCATTACACAGCTAACTAGCTACAGCTGAGTACACGTTCTTACAAAGGGCAAAATATAGTTAAAATTCAGCAGGCAATGCTAGTTAAAATGCTGCGATGAGTCGTGTTTATCAATTGAATGTTAACATGAGAATAAGGAGTGCAGTTTTAATAAAATAACGTACTTTAAGTCTGCGAAAGACACGAAACGTCGGTCACGCTGCAATTTCCGAAAACGAGAGGACGCACGGAAGAAAACGGTTGAAGACAGAAGCAGTATGCGGCAATCTGATTGGATGTCCGGCAGCGTCGTGTCAAAGTAAAACGAGCGTTGATTGGATGATAAGTTGACTAATGGCGTTGCTGAACTGATACAGCCAAGAAGTTGAGTGTGTTAAAACCTTGTTATTCTATAAATTACAGTGTAATTTTGCCACCAAACTTCACTTTCAGAAGCCGTGATCTGGTTTTGATGGAGATGTGGATAAACACGTAACACGTAAACTACGTGTTTCTGAACTTGTAAACTTTTCGCATAATAAAATAATCCCTCAACCTGCATGCATGACAAAAACAGTCTATAAACAACACATGCTTGCATGCAACTGCTGTGCAATGTTTTTGTTGCTATTGTTATGAATTCCATTCATCGATTATTCACAGGGGAGTGAATATTTGTTCACCCAAAGAAATGTAATTGAAAAGTAATACAGTCCCAGAGAAAACAACCACATGAAAAGAGAACACAAATAAATATACATAAAAGATTTTTATTAACAGAAATAAAAGCTTAGAATGTCAAACACGTGAATCCCATACATAAACACGGAAGAAGACAGATTTAACCATTGAAATCATAATTAACACAACCTTTTAGAAGGAGTCTATTAAAACAGTAGACAGACAGGACAGATGGTTGCCTTGGAAAGGGATTCAGGACCACTAATCTTGAAAATATCTGAGATGTAATTTTGAGGAGGGAATCTGATGGTGGGATTCTAACTTCTGATACATTTCTACAGTTCAATTAGCTGTTCATCTTTCTCTTGTGTAAAGAGATATGAAACAGATTCCAGAACATATTCCAAGATTTTCCTCCAGCTGGTCACATACCAGATCTTATACAGGAATTCTGCAAATAGTATCAGAAGGAAGAGCGCAAGCAAACTAATGAAGACCCGGTCGATGTGGTGAAGGACCTTTTCTTTAAACGTGCGCTGCTCCCACGGTACCGCGGCCCGAGCGTCGCTGTACCGGCCGAAATGCAGGAGGGCGTCCTCATCGCTGTTTATCTCCTGGTTCTCATCACCTTCCGCCATTGTGCTTAATGTTCTTCAGATCCTTTTATAAACTGCAGTTGCTAGAAATGTCAACTTGCGCCTGTTTTTAATAATTGCTGGTCTGCTGTTTATCCCTGGACATGTCTTAAAAATAAAGCTTAAAACAATTGAAATGACAGCAGCTTAATTTGTTCTCAGTCTGTTTCTTGCTTCTTCAGTACCTGAACTGTAAAAAACACACAAATAACGCCTTGGATGAAGGGAATCTAACTAATTAACATTTGCCATTGTAATTAGTTATACTTGCCATGGCTGGTGTTTGTCTCTGACTGAAGAGAATAAACCAGATTGATTTAGAACTCACACCTCACTAAGCAGATCACTGAGACTTAGTGACACTCAGCAGTTCTTAAAATCCTGCTTCAGTAACAGATGGTGTGGAAATTGCTAAAAGATGGGAGCAAACAACCTTTATAAAACATCTAATGTTTTTTTCTATAAAAGTCTGTTTTTATAAGATATTCTTATAATTTAGGATTATTCTTAAGATTATTCTGTGTAAAGAAACATTGATCAAGGCCTAAACTACTGCATATTAATCATATTGCTGGTACACTCACTATACAAAATCTACTTATAGATTATTATAAAGTTATATAAATTAATTAGTTTATAATTAATTATAACTTTAAATTCCTATCCAATACATGAAGCTTCTAAGCATATTTAAAATGTATTACCTAATACAATTTATTCCTCAATATAACAATAACAACCAGTATAACAACACCACAATGATCTGAATCAGATGTTATTTATTACATTTATGCATCAAATGCACAAGATGTGACAGGTGATTTGTTTCACATGGGCTTTGCAGGAGGTCTGGGGGCGGCACCCTGCGGGAAAAACAAGAGAACTGTCAAGATATATAAAACTAAACTGTACAATTGTACAGCATAAAATACCACAGATGATGCTGTTGCATTTATTCATGCAGAAGTCAGGGACGATAATCCAAAACCACTTATTCCAAGTGTAAAGATGTTAGGTCAGCATTACCATTGTAAAACAGCTGCAGTTTCACTCTGTTTGGAGATACAGTGATATTTCATGTATACTCACACTAGGCCTGAAGCGAGGTGGTGGTGTCCGGTCCTTACGGGCTTCCCGAGATCGGTTTCTCACCACCTTACTGTGGATGGC
>JAZGTK010015161.1:0-13352 GCA_036877625.1 Ambastaia sidthimunki
GTTGCACAATCTGCCTGATATGTCAGTGAACAACTTCCTTTTGTCCTAAACTGATCCATTCAGCAGCACCATCCGCCATCATTAAAGAATTTTAAAAAGGACGTGTTTCAGAACTAGCTGATTCTAATCGGTTTTAACACAGTGCTTGTAAAGCAGTGGGAAACCATTAAAGAGCTCTACACAGAGATGGGAATCTGGTAGCTAGCCACTAATAGATTTGGCACTGAACTGCTTAATTCGAGGAGATTTTTGGCCATGTCTACATGGTCCTGCATAAAGTCTGGTCCTCACTTCATCTTATTTTGCCCAAGGTGCAGAGCGTCTGAATGACATGTAAGTGTTTTTTCACAGTGGGAGTATTGTATTTGTATTGTATTGTACTTACAGTCACCTGGTTATCGCAAAATAAATCCCTTCAGGATTATACAACAATTCTTCTCCATGTTGAGGTCCTGACCACTCTGTCAAAGTTTATTTGTGATAACATATAACATGTCAACTGTACATTATCCTGCTTACGCGGCAGGATATATATATAGCAAGTGGACACAAAATAACTGAAACATTTAAGTACTGGTAAAGTAGTCCAGATGAGCAATCCAATTTCACTTCATTCCCAAGTATGTAGTGTTTATTGGGGAATATGCAACTGACCAATCAAAATCAAGCATTCTAAAGAGCTGTGTGATAAAACTCACACTTACAGTTCTATTCAAAGATATCATATCTCAGAAGTGAGTTCTTCCCCAAACATTGAACATTGTAGCAATAGGCCTTTGTTCTCAACTGATTAACTGATTAAAAAAACTGTTACTTCCAGAAGCAGCATAAAGCAAGTCAATCAAATTGTACCTAGTTTCATTTTTTTGTGCAATATGCTGGAGACCTCAATAAACAGACAGTAGCATAAATGTTTTCGTGTGTACTATTCTTATATTGCTTATATTGGTTTATGGAGGTTATTTAAAGTTTCACAAGCAATTTGGATAGAATGTAACTGTGCATCTGCTGTACAGTAATCGTGCCCAGACTGATGTGCCCAGACAAGGGTCAAATATCATATTACCATATGTGCTCATTAGAATGAAACATTAGATTGGTCTGCTTGCTAGGTAGACATCTCACGTTTGATTTGTCTGCGCAGCTGATTATTAGCCTCTGACAGAAAGGTCATGTTGAGGGGACAGCAAATGTACTCACATTCATGGCAACGTGAATCTTCACGACACCCCCTTATGTCTTTACCTAGCAGCACATAACATTGTAAGTAAATGGAAGCAAATGTATTACCAAAAGCATGTGGCGATAAAAAGACTCAATTAGCTTCAGTGATAAACGTCTCACTAACACTTAATCTTATTGCAGGGCACCCGCAGAAGGTGTTCCTGTTTAATAAATACTGCGGAATCAGTGCTAAACATGCCAATTATATGTGTCTGAACAATTCCATGTTCACATTCACAAGTGCATGGTCTGAAAATAAGAAGATCTTGGTTTTGGGGGTATTAGTATAATTGTGGTATGGATAATGAAAGTCATCAATTATGGTATTGAAAAGTCATTGGAAGAACTGGGTTTCAGGTCAAAGGTCATGAAGTCACCCCTCTAAAAGTGTTTGGTTTCAGAAGGGAAATTCTCAGGCATGACATCACTGATATTCTGCCAACATCCTCATCAGGGCTGCCAAAAAAAATGAACTATGAATGATGTGTTGCAATATGTCTATTGAGCTTTCTGTGCAACATCATAATAACATTAAAATAAGAATGCTTATGCCACATAAATGCTAAGATTATAGGTTTTTGCTAAAAATGTGTTTACATTTTACTAAAAGGTTCTACAGTATATGATAAAGATTAAATCACTTCAAGACTTCAATCGTTTATGCAAAATAATAATTGTTTTTAAATAGCAGGCTAACACTAAAACACAAAAATCTTTTACTGACACTACACTGTGTAGGTATTTCTGTTTGTCACAACTCTGATACATCAGATTAATCAACATACAGATACATCAAAAGTTTAATTGCTCTCCTAAACTGAAGTTAATTTTAGTGGGGTTTTTTTTACAGTATCATTTATGATAATGGTATCATTTTACTAACTGAAACTGTTCCATGAGTAACAGTTTGATCTTAAAATAATGCAGAGATACAGATGTATGTTGGATTGTTTAGGATTAAGGCGTATTTAAAGAAACAGTAAAACAGAGAGATTTTTAACAATAGAAGCACAGATACGTGCCCATTCTTGCCTGCATTTACTATTTTGAAATGTGAGCAATGTTTCACTGTAGAGAACACGGGCTGATGTCATCAGTCAAAGTCTGTGTCCCTCTTTCTGTTTGCTGGCTTTTCTAAACAGCCCTATTGCCATTCTCTCCTTCAATCAGACGTGGTATTTTAGCTCTTTTTTTTCAGTGTTCCCATCTCTTCTTTGCTGTCTCCTGGATGCTACTGAAGCGTTAACCAGCAGGGCCGCATTCCTGTGGCTGCAAGCTTTGAATCTTCTAAAGCGAAACACAGCAAGTCATCTGAAGTTCCCATAGTCCTATTCTTGGCACTTATTGTATTAACTGTGAAAAAATTAATGTATGTTAGAAGCCCACAGACCATGAGATAACACTTCTGACTCAACATTCCCATATGCATTACAGCATTAAAGTGTTGATCATTCTGAGGTGGCAGGACCAAAACTGTTGCTGTGCATGTAATGCATTGCATGTTAAAATGTAAAAAAAAATGTTATCTTTAACTTTAGTCCTGACATGACCAAAAAATCTTGTGCTAACAATTTTGTGTCTCTGTTTTTTTTGTTCGGGGGTGTGTTAGAGACGTTATCAGCAATCAGCAACTGCAAAAGCTCATTACAGCATGCAGGAGCTGGCGCCACAGAGCAGAGCTGTGCACCAAAACTGCATCCCCAACAAAGAACAACTTTACACTTTTACACTTTTCTCTCAGCTAAATTACTTTACATGAGGTCCTTTTTAACAGTCCTCTGATTTCAATAAACAAAGAACCCATGAACTTTTTCAAAACACATGTTAAAATAACATGCAGATGTCTAGCTGATTTCAAGTTAGGTTCTGTTTAAGGGACCTCACAGTGATTTAAACAATCAAAACAAACCAGACAAAACATACAGAGAAAAGTAAACCAGACCTGAGGTGAAGCAAAACAAACCCAGTTTTGTTCACAGTCCACTGGAAAAATATAGCGCAAATAATGCCGGAAAAACGGCTCTGAACTTCCTACTGTTCTCTAAGGATCTGTATGTATAGACATTAAAGATGATAAAATAATCTAATTCCAATCGAATAATGTGATTTTTTTATACAAGGGTAGATTTACCTCACACACCAAGATATTATTCTTCACATAATACATGTTATGAATGTACATATTTTGTTAACAAAACAATGTCAGTTTCTTTAATAAAGTGCTTTCTTAAAACATAGATTTTTCTCACACACTGAGATATCATTCTTCATTGTAATAGGATGTTTTAATAGTGGCCTTAAACTTCCAGGATGAAATAGAATGTTTATAGACTTTAGGGATAAAGAAAGACCGTAAGAAAAACATGTGCATACTAAAATGAAGTATTACAGTTATTTTAGGGATTATAATCTATATGTCTGAAGTATAGTTAAATATAGTGTGTGAAAGTAAGCTGTGAGTATGTATGCATATAAATGTGTTTTTATATGGGGCTTGTATTCATATGGGGATTGCAATAGGAAAAGATTAAGGAAATAATTCAGCGTAAGTGCAGCCCATAAAAGGGCACGTTAGCAAAACAAACAATGTGGCTACACAGAGCTATTAAGTGTGGGCCAAAACCAGTGACACCAAACACACTTATTGGTAATGATGTTGGATGTCATTTCTTTATTGGGAATAACTAATCTTCCCACAGTCTAACACCTTAGTTTAGTTTTTTAAACTGTAAAAATGACACACTTACTGTACAAACATTACATATTGTAATGAGACATGGCCACCACCTAACACACTAGTCCTAAATGGCACGTGCTGGTTTGATCTCAGTTTAAAGGATAATTATCAAAGCTGAACCACAGGCAGAGCTGGAGTTCAGAGACCCGACAAGCTGTTAGACACCCGGCTAATCTCCTCCCACACAGGCAGAGATAAGCACACTTTGCCCTTCTACAGGGCCTCCATCACAGGGGAATCCCCCCACCACTTGCTCTGGTTAACTTACCTTTCAACTCTGCATTCATAGCCATAAATTCCTATAAATAATAAATAAAATGTAAATATATAAAAAATATTTTATCTTAGGTGCAACTGCACCTTTATCCTTTATGCATGCATGCAAAACAAGTTAAAGGTATTTAATTACCGGTTAATATTGATTCATTCAAGTACTGAGTAATGTTGATTACCAACATGTACTTACTAATAGGTTTAGGGTTAGGCTTACAGTTTAAATTTGGGGTTGGGACATGCAATTATGCATAATTTACTGTTATTACTATAGTAAGTACATGTAAAATCTGTAACAAAGACACTTGAACTTATGTGGTACCGAATATTTCACCACTGATGGCCATTTAAAGTACTGACTAACCCTGAGAAAGCTTTTTTTACAAGCAACATTAACAAAAACATAATTTTGTAGTTGTTTTAAAGATGTTGTAGATGTTCATAACAGCCTTGTGTTTTTACTTTTGTTACATGATTGACTCTACGTGATGTTTCTGGAACTAAGTGCCCACGTAGCAAAGATGGCAGCATCCAGAACACGTACTTCTGAGGCTCTATATACGTCAGCCAAAAAGCTGCCATTGAGATTGATGAGAATGCTAACGGATAGCTCTGTCCAGCTATATCAGACCTGCTTAAGTTGAACTTCGACCAAAAAAAGCTTAAATGTGCTGGTTTGAATACGCATGGCTAACTGTCTACTGCTGAGTGTTTTTCAACTCGCTGTTGAGATTTAGGCAGACAGCGGCACGGAGACTCAGATCATGTGATTTCTACAGCAAACCTGTTTCATTCTTTCCTGAGTGACCTGACATAGTCCTTCAATGTGACAATTTAGTGCAGCTGCCACAAATAATTTAAAACTGCGTCATGTTAGGTCAATAAATGACACTATTAATATCTGCGTGCAAATGTAAGTAAGTGGGGTGTGTTTGGGCCTGCTTTGTAGACTGTAGACAAGGTTGGGTCCACATTGCTTAAGTACTTAAAGAGACCACTTTTGTGAATAAGTAGAGCACCCCACCTCTCTCTCTCTAACACACACATATTATATGTGTCCACTCAAACGTCCCTCACTGGGGTGAATGCTTGAAAGAAAAGCCCGTAAGTCTAGCCAATCAAAGCAGCCTCTGTATTTGCTCAATAAGGGTGTGTTTTGTCAATGTAACCTAGTTGCATTATTAACTGTTTATCACATCTGAAAGGGTGAGTCATGGATGCATTCAACGGAACAAACCGGGGTGGGATGAAGAGGGCAGAGAAGGAGGTAAACGATTTGTGTACATCCGTGTGTATGCGTCTAATAAGGGTGGAGTTGGTCTGGCTGATTGACAAGTCTGATGCTGGAGCCAGACAGGTCTGGTGATGGCATCAACATTTTGAAGACAGACTGGAAAGTAAACACATCTTTTTCCTCTCTCCATCACAGGCCAGCTGCCTAATGCAAGCCTTGATCACTAGCCTAGGTAACGTCTGCATGGAACATCTGCATGAAAGAGAACAGGACACCAGCCATAAAGTAAAGCCTGTGTAAAAACAGTTAGGGTTATTTTGACAGCTCAGACAGTTCAGGCAGTCTCACAAAGGCCCTAAAATACAAATACTTGGTATTAATTCCAATCAGACAGCTCAGCTTTAACTGCTACCGAAACATCAGCTAATATTAGCGCCGACAGCTTAACAATTTTCCTCTGCTTTTTGACCATAATTGATTAACAGGATTTCAGACTAATTAAAGCTTTTAGAGAATTAACATGAGCTATCTTTAATTATATTGCACCAGGTTGCCTATACATGGGTAAAACCTATTTTCTTCACTTTGCAATCACATAGTGCAGAGAATGCACATTTTTATACATTACTTCCCCAGAAAAGCTATTTTGATTGATTGGTAGCCCATCATAACATTACATAAATTGTGTAAAGTGTGTAAACTTCTTTTTAAAGCATGTTAAAACAAACATTTTATGTAAACATTGATTCATAATGCATGCAATAGATGGTTAGAGAGGGTTGGTCCAGCAGAAACAGAACAGAGAAACAAAGAGCTATTTAGTGGTTGGTCCAAACCCTGCTTAAAAAAACAGCTTAAACCAGAGGCCAAAAGATGTTTTGTGTAATTGCCAGCTGGCCAAACTAGGAGACCAGCTTGGCCAGGTTGGGAGAACAACTAAACCGGTTAAAACCAATTTAACACTAGAATACTACCTAGAACTTTAGCCACTGTTTCAGCAAATAAGTAGAAAATAAACTGTATAGATATCTGCTTTGTTAATTTGATAAATAATGTATTTACTATTTACAAACCCAGTACTGGTTTATGCTGTTTTAAAACATTTAGTGAGTTTTTAGGATTGCAGCACTCAAACTGTCAAACATTAAGGCAAGTGGACTTTACAAAACTGTACATACATTATAAATGCATATACGTCATGTAAATACATTACATTTACATTTAAGAGCATTTATTATATTATACCATTTACTAGTCAGTAGCATTTATCTCATTTATCTTCATCTATATGGCCTGTTCAATACAGAGTGGAGCAGTGACCCACTTACAGTTTAGCCTCCATAAATGTTTTTCTTATTCATTTTCTCTATTGGGATTTCACCCAACAAGCCATGAATTAATCCAACCTCAGAAATGACTGACAAACGATTTGATTGAAAGCAAAACAAGTATCTAAAATTCAAAGAAACAGACAAAGGTAATAGACTGTGTATAAATAAGGAACTACACACCCCATGAAGTGAGATGACCCCACAGCAGTGAGATGTTATAGCTGCAATTGGTAAGATTCTGCCGCCACCTCTGCTTGTAACATTCCTTAGTGTTTAACAAAATCAGACCCAATAGTTTTAAATCAGTAAAATTAAAAATCGCTACTACCAGCACTATGTTTATATCCAGGAAAGTTACAAATTGCAGCTTTAACGTGCCAGAGGAGAACTGGCCCTCACAGCTAAGCCTGGTTTCTCCCAAGGTTTTTTTCTCCATCTATATATCACTGGTGTTTCGGTTCTATGCCACTGTTGCCCTTTTGGCTTGCTTACTGGGAGACTGCTGACATATACTTAGTTTAGGATTCTGTAATCATTCAATCAATGTAATCATTCCAACATATTATATTACTTGTATGTATTTTGCTTTGTGTGTATTGTGTGTATTTCATGGTGTTATTGCAAATTCTTCATATTCTTGTCCAATAAGAATTGCACAAAATATGTGCAATAATACCATATATTGTGTAGAATGTCAGAATTTTTATTTTTTCCAATTTCTTTATTGATTTCTAAATTTATCTTAGTATTTTGTGTAATGAGGCATTCACACCAGACGCAACTTACGTGAATAAATCGTGCTGTTCGCGCGTAGTTGGGCGGTTGAACATTTTGAGTTTACTCGCTTCATTCGTGTGTGAAATTTACTTCACAAGAGACGCGAATTGGCGTCATGGGAGGGGCTTCAGCCAGGCGGCTCCAGTCTCCAATCACTAATCCCTGTCATAATCACGTCACTACTAGAGTAAGCTCCTGATTGGTTAATGCGTCATTTGCGCCACCTCATTCACCTGTATCGTGCCGCAGAATGTCTATTCGCGTCTTTGCATTGACTTAACATGTAAATCACTCACGCTTAACGCTTAATTCGTGTTTGGTGTGAACGCACCATAAAGCTGCTTAGAAGCAATGTAACATTGTAAAAGGCGCTATATAAATAAAACTGAATTGAATAAAAATATGAAAAAATATAAATATATAAAAAAAAACGTATGGCAAAATATTACTAAAAAAACCAAAAATATTTGTTGTTTAAGAGTGTTAGAAGATCGACTCATTTACATAGGACAGGTAGGTCGCTGCTGAACTTTTGGGCCCAATTCTTATTTCCTTAAAGGGACTTCACTGATTGGTGGATGATTAAATCAGGATTTTGGGTAATGTAATTCTTAAGTAGGAATTCAATAATTAAATACAAAAAATGAAACTGACTTGTGGCTTTACCAAATACATATTCCAGTCATGGTTCATAGTAAGTATACCTAAAAAGTTATTTTATATTTTTTAAATCTTTAAAAAGAAAACTACTGCTTCACTCACAAAATAGACTTTTGACCATTGGTATAAAGTGTGATACATTTTAAGTTTATTTTATGCAACAACCATTTTTTTTTTTTTTAAAGAAACATATAAGAGAAGGGTGAGCCTAAATCTATGGTATTCCTATAATGCATGCAATGACATGGTAGCTCATATAAAATAAAAAAATGTAAAGTGTATGTGGAACTATTTTATGCTCAAAAACAAAGAATATATGGAAAAAAGTTGTTCCCTTTACATCATACTGAGAACCTTAAACTCAATTTTTTTTAAACATTTGATGGCATTAACCTAACATACTTTGGTTAACTGACTAGCCACTACTTCCTGGGAAGCATCTGTACATCATGTGTGAGCTGCCTAAAGCTAAGAATAGGTGTCGAACAATACAAAGGATGGTGTCCATATTGTAGGTCGGTCAAGAGCAATCTTTAAAATGGTTTTGTTTGGCAAAATCTATTACTTGTTTTCCAAGAAATTCCACATATTTTTCCTTGCCACCGCAAGAACTTCACAGACCCATCCTGGTCAGTAACCCGGATCTCCCTGCGCAGACATGCACTGACCACATCAGCTTTAATCACAAAGCCAGCTGCACTCTTACACGGAACAGCTCAAGCTTCAGCAGGTCCTATCACATACGGAAATCATATTCTCCTCCTCACGTTACCATCTAAACCTTCTCACATCATTTATCGTCATCAACATAAAGTTACAATAGCCAAAAAGCAACACAACCTGGATGAAACTATTGCAAAATTGTTGCAAACATTGCAAACATTATGATGCATTACCACTAAAAAGTCAGTCTTCAGTATCCCCAAACTATCTTGATCCACTCCAAGCTAAAATTAAATTGTTTGCATATGGTATGGTTGCAATTCTGACATTAAATATAAAAAAATAGCAGAAGCAGCAAATCAGATTTTTGTGATAAACACTCCCTCAGAAGGAAGAAAATCTTCAGGGGAACTCTACTAAACGACTAAACTAAACCCAGTCTAGCTTTAATGTTAATTAACATTAATTTAGTGTTATCATTTTGCCTTTATTCAGTCTCTGTTTTTGCTCAATTTGAACAGCCTTGGAAACTGTTTGCACAGCAGTAACACTTACGTCATTAGTCTCGTTCAGACCCGTATTCAAACGATTCTCAACGATGTGCAACTCTCGTCCCTGTACCGTCACAGCTATCCTCTAAATTGTTTCCTCAAAGAAAATTCTCAGAGATGAACACTATAACCAGCATCATTTAAATAATGGAATGGAATGGAACTGTAATTAACAACAGCTATAACATAAAGATTTACCCTTTAAGATAACTTGCAGTGCATTAGTATATTTTGTATTTATGTCACACTTACAATGTCTGTCACTGAATGAGATGCCAACAAATGATCCAAGACATTTGTTGGACCACAACTAATTTCACTTTTAACAGCGTTTTTTCCCTAACCAACTGCCTTGAAGGTGCTTTTTGGTGGATGAAGTCATGTCCCTTCAAGTTCACACAGGTGTCGTAGCAGAGAAGCCACAGGTGTACTTCATCATACTTTGGACATGATCCATTAAGTTTGACAACCAAAAAGTGGCCAGATATTTTAAGAAAAATGTTTGTGTTTAAATGCGATAAATTTAAACCACGGCAAACCATGAAAATATGTGCTTTAGAAGTGTGTTTGTGCTATTTTGTATTTTTTTATATAATACAAATATAGTCAACATAAGTGGGGCTTGTGTCCAATTACATTTTGTAGCCACTACATATTATTTATGTTATTTTATTACATGTTATTTTCCTTACTTTCTTTGTTATTGTAGCACTGTGGCAGTACTGTGGTATTTAAACATATACATGAATGTTTATTTCCATATATGATATTATGTATGTGGTACTGTTTATTTTGTTATTGCATAAGTTAAACATATTGTGCTATTCAAATAATGTTTTTTTATTGTTATATGACGTTTAATTGAATAATATCTCATTTAACTATGGCGCCAGTAATTTTCTATGATCATCATACCTGACTTTATTAAAAGTGACATGTTCCCTTCATTAAAAGTGACATGTACTGGTTGTTATTACAGTGTGTTCTTCCCTTAAATAAGACTGACTGCAAGTCTATGAACAAGCAAGTCATTATGATGATAAATGTGTACCAGCTCACATAGCTCAGAAGTTCATTCAGGTACAGACACTATGAATGTATTTGCTTTATTAACATCATTACTCTCTACTGCAGTGAAATTTCCACCATAATAATTCTCATGTTTTTGTTTTAGCTGATTTTGAAAGCATTCTTTTGCTCCCCCTGTTTCTTTCATCTCTCATGACCACCTCTTTTCTTTTGTTTTCACACACTGTATTTTATGTTCTCTGACATTTTTTGGCATCTGTCACACCGTGGCATTATTCTCATCACCCCAGTTTCCTGCCCACTGGTGACACGTTCACTCGTTCAGAGGAAGTGCAGGGAGGCAACAAATTCCTTATTAGTTTCTGCGTCCTCATAGGTGCCTATTTTTGAAGGAAAAAACTTTATTTTTTCCCCTTTTATGGTTTTATTAGGACTCCTCCACTCAAATGGGCTAATTAAAGGGATAATTCACCCCAAAATAAAAATTCATTATACTGTTATCATAATACCTCATAATACTGTCATCATTTACTCAACTACATTGGAACACAAAAGTTTATAGAATATTGACACTGCTGTCATCCAAACAATCAAAGTGATTGGTGACCAAGTGCTGTCAATAAAAGTAGTTCTCCACAGATCCCATACCTGATATTATTATACAGACTTCATAAAGTCATGCAGTAATGATTTGTTAAGACATGTAGTAATCAAGGACTAATGCAGAGCTAACATTAAAGAGATTAGGGTTAAGATTAGGTTCACCCAAAAGTGTTAAATAACTCAACGCCAGGGCCATTCAAGATGTAGGTGACGTGTTATTTAGTAGAAAAAAAACATGCAAACATCATTATGCAAAGAGAAGCTTGCATGGACTGTTTACCTGATACTGCGGATTACAGATTATAATGTTGGTTATTATACAGTTAAATGGTTTGTCAGTGACAAACCACGTCAGTTTAAGTCTCTCCCATGGAGGTATCACGTGCCTTTAGAAAGAATATAGCTTGATAGCCCCTGGTCACCATTTGCTATCATTGTGTGTAAAAGAACTTCTTGCCTAACTTCTATGAAAGTCTCACAAGTTTGGAACAACATGATGAGCGAGTTTCCTTTTGTTCTTGTACACTGTTAGAATCCACTATCTTTATTGGCCAAAAGGAACTGTGGAAATAGGTCTGCCTTGTAAACTTTGTTTGTGTTTCCTGCCTTCAGAATTTTGCTAACGATGAAATGTAACTTCATCCTCAAAATAACTCAGTGTCCTGTTTAGTCCCCAAAGTCAGTGTTGTACATTCTTGTTAACCCAGGACTAATAAACAGATTCTGTTTTACCATTGGTCCGTCTGTTAGAAGTCTGAAGGGAAGCCCAGTCACATAAACAAATATCACAGCTCAAAGAAATCAAAACCAACACTTAGCACCATGTGAACTGATCGGAGCAGTTATTGTCTGTCAGCTGATGATGGCCAATGTTTACCAAATAAAGACATTTTGAGAACCTGAGGGGCATGCATGCATAAAAGGACAGCACTTCAACCGACCACACGGGCACTGTTTTCAGCATGTGAGAAAACCTGATCTTTTTAAACCCTTTTTAAACCCTTTTTAAACACTGACCAAAAGTTAAAGAAATAGTTTGCACAAAAATAAAAATTATTTTACAATTTACTCACTCTCATGTCAGTCTGTAAGATAGATCCGAAGATATTTTGAGGTACATCGGTAATCAAACAGCACTGGCACCCATTCGCTTCACGTAGACATTTCTCAAATGTCTTCTCAAAGAAAACCTTTTGTGTTTCACAGAAGAAAAAATTCATGCAGATTTGGAAAGACATAAATGAGTAATGATGGAAATGTTTCATTTTAGGGTGAATTAACTCTTTAAATTGCATAATTTCATCACATATCTTTATATAGTTATATCTTTACATGTGAATTAGACTTGGTTTCATTTTATAATTATTATTAACCCTAGTAGCCATTTTGACCTCATAATTTGAACCAGATTCAAAAGTAGGCATATGAGACATTTGAAACACATCGCTAATGTTTCTCGTCTGACCATATGCGATCAGATCATGCGATCAGACCAAATTCGGTCCCAGTGCAATGATAGGATGTCCTTCTTGTCTGTCAAACTATGTTTGCAAATGATCAAACTGTGTACCTCAGTATTGTATTCTTTCAATGTTGTTTGGACTTGGAAACAGACAAAAACACACAACTAACCACTTAGGGACTGTACATATGCAAAAGGTCTCAATTCTATAAGCACAGCCTCTTGGCAAGACTCAGGTGTGGGGAAAGCTTATCACCACTTTTTAACATACAGAGATTTGTCTCAATTTAAATTTTGTCTCTTACATTCTCACATTAGGTTTTAATACAACACAACTTTACCTGTAGTTAAAAAAGTTAAAGAATCATGTGGTTCCACTCGCTACGTAATGACAGCAATTTCCCCCTTCAACCGATGGTTGTGTTGCTCCAAACTGCACAGTGTGTTAAACTTGTGCGTTATGATCTCATCCTTTCTTCTAGAAACAAGAAGAAACATGAGTGGGATTTAAACACGAGTGGGATTTGTGATGATTCTGTCTTTTTTTGCTCAACTGATCTGTTTTCTGTAAGGCTTTTCTTTTTTAGTTTGAGGTAACTGTTTTTTTTTAAATGGTTAAGAAACCATTTCAAAGTAGCCTGCAAATAATATAATCTTGAGTAGAAATGATAATAAAGTAGCCTGCAAATAATAATAGAGTAGCACTGAACATCAACTGATATTACACATTTGCTTTTAATGTCAGAGAAAATAATGCAACAAGACACAGCTGATCACTTAGAAACACTAAGTGACAAGCCAATTGTCC
>JAZGTK010015162.1:0-13351 GCA_036877625.1 Ambastaia sidthimunki
TAAAACGCTGGCCTCATCAAAGTCATTAAAGAGCTGTCATCACTATTAGTTAATGGGTTAGTTCTGCCAGAAATGAAATTTTTCACACTCTCATCAAAAACCTGTATGAAAACCTGTATAACTTTCTTTTAAAAAATGTTGACTTTTTTTTCCTACTTGATGACAGTAAAAGGAGACAGAGGCTGTTAGTCACTAACATTCTGTCTATCATCATTTGTATTCCACATAAGAAAAAAAATTATAGGTTTGGAACGACATGAGAGTAAGTACATTTTCTGTGAACTGTTCCTTTAAGAGACTGGGATTCTCCAAGTGAGCGACAGAGATGCCGATGTTCACAAATTTGAACTATGATACACTGAATTGCATCAGAAGAAAAGAATCTCCTTATCGAGAAACTAGCAAATGGCGTTGTAAAATTCATAGCAGCGATTATTAATGTATCAGCACTGAAACCCTTGTCCTGTTGTGACCGCCACAACGTGCGGCCCGCATGTCAATAAGTCAACAGTGAATGCTGCTGGGATGCACTTGCACGCTTTCTGAAGACTTCCCACAACAGACCTACGGAGCACAGGAAGCAACCTTCAGCAGAACATTCCTCAGGAAGCGCTTGGTGGAGATGCGGTCACACACGCACAGCGGAACTGGAATCTGTATGCTTGCCATCGCTCAAATGTTTTAATTCAGCATGATAAAACATCCGTTATTTATAAGGTGATTGAGTGTAAAGTATTTTGGAGCACAAACCCATCCATCATGAGCAGACAGCAAGCTGTGAAATGCATTACCGTATACCCCGGCCTGCTCTTCACCGCTCTGCTTCTCTCTGTGGTCAGCCAGAATAATGTGGCTTCTGTTCAAAGTATGCGGCATACAAAATACATTTTATTTGCAGGATAACAGGTGCAAGCCAAGCAGGGAATGTCCACTAATGAAGTCATGGTTTATAAATTGGTTTATAAAAAAAGCCCTCTTGTTGTTTTTTTTCCCAATAAGCTCTCAATAAACATATTGTTTTGTAACAATATAATTAATGTAATGTAATAAGTTGTAATAAGTTACATTGTAGAATATACAGTATAATGTATATATAATTTGCCAGTTGCTATTATTGGTCAACCAAGAGTCAGGCCATAATTTATTTTTTGCTGTTGATCTGATTGTCTTAAAAGTTAGTTCAAATCAGGATCAAAGCTCTAGGCTTCTGTGTTCTTGTGTTTTTAATCAGTCAGTGCAGTAGTTTAGATGGATTTAGAAGAAATAAGTGAGCTGATCAACACAAGAGGTTGTAATGCAAGATTTAAAACAAAAAAGACACTTCAGTCTTGTTTTAGTTATCAGCGAGTACAGATTTATGATTTATTTTAAAATCACTCTGGAAAAAATCTTATTCTTTATCATTGTTTTCCCTTTTGTTTATTTTCACGTAGAGTTCATTCTCACACTAGCAGAATTTCACCCCAGTCAGATCTGAGCAACGTTTGAATCTGCTCAAAATGACTGCAGGGCGATTTGAACAAAGCCCCTCAGGTCAAAGGTCGCCCTCAGCCCTGTTTTTTTATTTGTTTGATTTTGTCACTCAAAATCTCTTTGGAACTTTTTTTTTTTAATATCAGCCTCAAGGTGCAGCAAACAAAGCCCCGGCCGCTCCTGTGGAGCAGGAGAGAGTGAAGAGGAGGAGGAGAGGCTGGGATTAGGGGTGACGGCTATCTAAACAGGCCAGTTGTTTATCATTGTGAAGTGAAGATAGTGCTGTGCTGTCACTTTCTCATGCCTTGCATGAAAAACATGCTCCTCCTTGTGCTTTGTGCTGTGCTATGTGTGGTTTAATGTAGGACCAGTTCTGCAGACCACTGCTCATTAGCTTACCTAATGTTCAGAGCTTCTCTTCAGGAATCTTGAGGAACTAGCTGCTTGATGACAGTTAACATGGTTTACTTTATATAATCACCTCTTTTTATTTTATTATAACGCTTATGCATTTTAATGCTACATTTTATGGCAGATTAAATAAAGAAAACAGATACATGTCAACAATATAAATACAAGCAATTTTTCTTCCCCCTCATGGTAAAATGCTGCTGTGATATCATACTGTTAGAAGAAGAAATCTTCAATGAGTTGCTCTGGAAGCTCTTGGAAAAGTTTTAATTTCTCTGGGGCTTTTAAATTGCCTGTTTAGGTTGTGGTGAGCATTGTTCAACGCATTTCTAAAACACCACTGCGGGTTGCACCAAACGACCATATGGAGTTCCATAACATTGTTACAACCTAATTGCCCTTTTCGACAAGTGCCAATTTTCTTCAAAAGCAGGAAAGCAGAGAGGAGGCAGACGAGAGGCGTGTTGACATGCGTCAAACTCCTCCCCACAAATGGATCAGGCTGTGGTTGGGGCCTGAGATGAGAAGTCTCTCTGGGTTTGCTTCAGCCGTGCTGGCCTTGTTAGTTCGTCCCCTCTCCCACAGTATTAGAGCAGGCTGCTGGAAAGGTCTGACTCTAATTCCACTAGCAGATCAATAATCATCAGTATTTGGTTTTGGGCTGCTGGGTTGGTCATGGGATGATCCCCAGCAACCCCTCCTCCCGCCCCCTCTTGCTCGCCCCCGTTCACAACCCTTGTGGTCTGGGGGTTCATTTTGTTTGTAGGTAATTTTTACTGTGAGCCTGTAAACTGTATCTCAATTGAGTCTCATTTGGCACTTGTCTGTATTGAGGCAAATGTTTTCTCTTTTTTTGGCCAATGAATTACATTTAAAATGTGTAGAAAGGCAGACAGAGAGAGAGAGAGTTTGTAACCATTGTGGCTCCTAAGGCAAAATGTTAAATGGGTGCAGTACAACCACTGTCCATGTTGTCAGTCAGATACTGGTGCTGAACTATTTACCGTATTATATGTGTAGTGTTAACACTTTATCAGTAATCATGATTATTAATATCACAGTTATTGTCAATACCATTATATTGTGATACCCTACAAGCATATGAGCAATTCTTTTAGTGATTTCATTTAATTTTTGTAATATCAAGGTAAAGGGCAGTGCTGCTGTTTATAGCCTGACACAAGGCACCTGGCTCATGTAATTGACTAAAATATGTGACATAGCAGCCTAAAAATTAAGTTATTCCTTCTTTTGTAATTAAGCAAATAAAAAGGCCCAGCAAGTCTGGTACTGGGAGTCAGCCACTGTTTGTATTGCTGCTAGTGTAGCCTTAATCATTTGCTGCTTTGAATAGCAGTGTCATGCACGTGCACACACACACACACACACACACACACACACACACACACACACAACTGGGTGAAAAATTGCCTTTTCTTGTTTGCATGGTGTAACCTACAGCTCATATGGAGTTCTAAAGTGTCTGTGGTGCATTTACTACAGAGCGGAAATCTCAAACAGTTTAAGAAACTAGATATGGGATCATTTGTGTGCAGTTTTACCCTGTGAGTGCAGAATATGGGAGGTTCAAAATCTCTGTGCAATGACCCACCAATACAGTATTGTCAGTATTTACAGTATTTATTTGTTTTTATTAAAAAGGGATAGTAACCAACATCTATTTGACATCTAACTTTTGCAGCTTAAAAGTTTTCTACTGTATGAATGAAATAAAACTGGTTGGCCTGTTTATATTGTTTTTGTTGCACAGTATATCCACTCCTACTGTCCTGTTTTAGTGTATCTTGATGAACATGAACACCTAAACTATAACCATGTTAAACAGCATTTGCATAGTATTCAGCCAGTTATCTGTAAATAATCTGTCATTTCAAGCTCTGTGTCATTGAAAGACCCATTTAATTGTCTTTGCAGGATGCATTTGAATCACTTAAAGACAGTTTCAATGTGCTTTCTCAGCACTATCCTCACCCAGGCTGTGCTGCTTTGTTCATTCGTTGTTTAGACCCTCAACCGCTTAAACTGTGCTCCGTTTTAAGCCTTTTCTGCACCAATGCCAATAGATGTGCATATGTAATGTGTGGAAGCAGCACCTTCTGCTCCAGGCCCTCCCAGGGGCCGAGGGTCTGGGGCTATTTGCAGTGGTAGCAGACACACTCGGTTGCACAGGCCTGCTGTTAAACAAGACTCAATCCACTCATCAGTGTTCAGACCTACACCATGCAATTCAGACAGCAGAGTACAAGTTTCTATCAGCCGCACAGGCCAGTATTTAAAAACTGCAATGACTTATGGGTGTTAGTTAAATCTGTTGTTAACATTGTATCATGTAGCACTAAATATCATTAAAGAGAGTTGTTGCATCTGTTTATATTAACAGTACCTCTGGTTGATATAGAGAGGCATATTCGAACTTTTAAGAGCCATGCCATGCCATTTGCTTCTCCATTGTTCACCAAGGACGCTTGCACACTTCTAGACTCAAACCCTTAAACCTAGAGCAAACATGGAGGGGGCTGACTTTAATTCTTTTCATTTTTTGCAATGTCACCCAGAGGTCACTCTGGTTATCGTGTGATTGTCTCAGCATCATGGTCCAGCACCTCGATTTCCTTGCATGGTCCTGAAGATTGCTCTGAAGTATCGTCATATTTAGCTTTTATTTAAGAAGATTGGTGCACGTGGGGGGAGAGACAGACGGGCGGCTGATGGAATGCCTCTGCTTGCCGATGGCCGGCCGGATCAATACAACACAATTGAGTTCTCCAGTCTGAGACTAGCAGCAGTGAAGGTGGCACTTACGGGGTGATCGCCTCTGATGAAGACTTTATTAGCCTCTATTGACGGATTCATCTGAGACCCCTTTCCCTTCATCACCCCCCACAATTCACACTTTTTTCCACTGTAAAGTAATATAGTCTAAGCCCACCTTTAAAAGTTTTGGGGTTGATGAAATAGCCGGTTATTTTGGCCTGTGTTTTCGAAGCTTCGCAAACATTTCTCCGGCTTGATTTTAAAGAAACTTTTGTTATTCTTCTGTGGTCCTTGATTTTTTTTTTTTTGAACTCGGGTTAAGTGGTAAGTGCTTGAGACCCTTGTTATTAGATACTGCAATGCTGTCAAAGCATTTTTACTGTAGGCCTGAAGCTTTTTTTCCCTTGAGAATGCAAAGAAAACATCAAGTTCCCCAAAGATAGATTGGCTTTTGGAAGCGGGTCTAGAAGCAGCCTGGCCGGGGATAAGACAAAGTGTGGAAATTTTCAAATTATTTTATATTTTATCTCCAAACAAGCCGCAGGCATATTAGATATCATGAGCTAATACTCGGCGGTCATGTGCGCTCTGTAAAATTGGCTGAGGCTCGTCTCAGACTTTGAAGTCACTAGTTGTTTTTTTGCGTCAAAGTAGCTGTTCGAGGGAGCCCTAATCCCAGCAGTATTGCTATGGCAAGCAGCGCCTTAGATCGACACTCGCAGCAGGTTTTCGTGACTCCACTAATTTTTCCATTGTTATTTTACCTGGTTCATATTTTGTGGCCCTCGCCCCCTCTGGCCGCTTCTCTCAGAGGGGCCATTCCCCAAGTCCGAGTGGATTGGCCCGGGGTGCTTTCCCATCCACAAATAAAGAGCTTGGCGTAGATAATGAACTGTGTTGCATCCTCGGCTGCAGCTGTGTTTTGTTGGCTCTGTTAGATTAAGGCTTTATGTGTGGTGGACTTGGGCTTATTTCTTATAAGAGCTCATCAATAAACTCCATGCTGAAGGCCTGTGTTGATATTGTGCATCTGGGTGCTTGTTTCTTTGTCTCCGCTTTTCTCATCAGAAATTTCTTTGAGACATAACGTGTGGATCAAAATGTATCTGTTTTTCTTACAGAAAAGTGTGAACATGTTTTCCACATCCACAACAAACAAAGAGTCCATACGTAACAAACAGACAGAAATTGCTGCTAGTCATGACACTTTAAGTGTCTGTCAGTCACAAGATATGTGAGAACCAGAGATATTCAGTAAACCACAAAGCTCTTTACATTTAGCTGTTATTTGATTTCAGAAGACTTATAGTTCTACTGACTACTTTCATGGTACTTGTGTTACTTTGAACGTTTAGCTTTGAGCCTAACAGAAGTGGTCACAATAAGCTGCATTGACATTTTTTCCAAAGTCTTTTAACAATTCTCCTTTATAAATAGAAATAGTAAATGCTTTATATATAATGGAGGTGTTTTAGCAATATTGGAGTTAACAGAAAATTACACCATCACCAAAATACTGGTATCTGTTACAGCATTTTAAAAAAGTATAGCTACCTTTATTCTGTCGGTGTGGCATGAGAGCGGGGCTTTCATTTCCCCAACAGCTGTTCCTTCAGCCGACTAGCAGTGTCCACCCACCCCTGCGAGTTCAGTCATTTTCATTAATGCTAAATCCTACATCCTACACAGCTGCTTTAAAAAAGAGCTTTTGGAAACAGACTTGTAATAAGATACACGACTCTAACAAGGTAAATAAGAAACAGCATTTGCTTAACCCGCTCTCTGGCTCTCTGTTTCGCTCCCATTGAGTCTTTTGTGCACATACACATGCAGAGTCATAATTTCATCTGACCCACTTACAATAATCTAATTGTTCATGTATGTGTAATTTTGGATGCTGTCAGTAATTCGGTGTTTTGTTCTTAACAATTAAATAATTTGTTCTACGACATAAAATTAGTAAACAGCTTATAACCCAATTATGTTGTTTTAGTGGATGTTCTTTAACCTTGTGACATGTTTTTCCAGATCTTTCTGATGTGGAGCCCAATGTGTTTCTTAGACCTTTTCTGGAGGTGGTCCGCTCAGAGGACACAACTGGACCAATCACAGGCCTCGCTCTCACCTCTGTCAACAAATTCTTGTCATATGGGCTTATAGGTAAGCTTTTACTAGGCCCGAAAAAAACGCATGTTTCTTTTACTTCAGCAGATTTTTAGAGTGTCATTCACAAAATAAATTCATAGTTTTGGATTGACATGAAGGTTACCAAATTTTGACAATTTAATTTATATTTTTAATTTTATCTATTCAAAGGACTCTAATTTATAACTCTTTAGACCATTCATAAATGTAATGCTGTATTTTTTTAATTGTCTTTTTTAATTGTTTTTAACCAATTCTTAGCTATCTGGTGTGAATGGTTCTGTTCTGAACCATATTTCCTCATTGACGTACAAGATCTTGCAATCTTGTGATTGGCACAGATTGTCCTCAACCTCATTAGACGCATCAGGCCAGATGCTGCCGGTCACCGTCCAAAATGTAAAACAAGCACCACTTTCCAGATGCTAGCCATTGCAAATTTTTCTTTTCCTGCCCGTAAATAGAGTTGTTGAATAAATACTATCACAACACTTGTCAAGCAGCTGTATAGTTTGCACAATCAAAGGCAGTTTTATAAACCAAAGAGTTAAGGATAGCCAGCTCCCTACCACAATGTAGTTCAGAGAAATGCCTAAAAACAGTGAACCTTTAGGATGTTGATATATTGATTTATTTTATATGATATATAGGCTATATATATTTTTACTCTCAATCACATATACAATGGGGTCCAAATATCTAAGGCCCCCAAAATCAAATTTTTACCTGGAAATAAACAGAAAGTGGCGTAAAAGAAATATTTAAGATTCTGCACTATGTGCATTATGCATTCTATGTCTAAGTCACTAATCAAGTATAAGCAAATTTGTGACATTGACCATGTTAGCTGTCAGTTACAGCATGCAAGAATATTTGGAATATTTTCAAATGGTGCTGGGAGAACATGGATCATCAACTTTGGCCAGTCTGAGTGCATGTTGTCAAAGAGGGACATACCAAATTAAAAAAGCGAAAGGAGTGGAATTTTATAGATTCTTTATAATAATAAAAGTATTTTTGATAATGAGAAAAATGCAACATAGTAGCAGTTTCACTAGTGTTTTCAGATTTCTGTTATTTGATGTAAAGGTAAATATATCAGTAAGTTGCTAAACATAGTTTAATAACATAATCAGATAGAGATGCACATAGAGGAACACCCCCAATCAAATAAATGAGACCTAGACACCCTGACAGCTTCTGTCACCCCAGATCCCCCACTGTTCCTAATCCCCCTGATGCCCCCTGAGTCTCATCAGGAAGCTCAAGGAGGGTTGCTATGGCAACCTTCTCCATAGTCCCCCAAACGGTGGCCCTTCTGGCTTTAGGATAAGAGTTGAGTTCAAGGACTTGAGTTCAAATTAAGTCATGCACTCATATTTGGGATGTTACAGGCTCTTTGTCTTAATACCCTTAGTCAATGCTGTAAATGTAAATAACCCAATACAACAAATAACTGATATAAATCAGTTATGTATATGAGGCATATAAAATGTAAAAAAAAGAGCTCACTCTTTCTACAACACTCTACTGAACACACTTGTGTAACATCTCTCTATCTCACACACACACACACACACACACACACACACACACTCTCAGAGCTGTGCTAATCCCAGGTGAGCACTCCTGATGAGCGTGTCATATTAATGTACTCTTATGAGTGTGTGATTAAATGACCTTTAGGTATGTGAGAGTCTGTGTGCTGACTAATGGGTTATGCTCATTCAGACTCCACTAATCTGCCATGAAGAGTGACATTATCATTACTCCCAATTAGCATTCCATAGACATACAACAACACACTATAGTTCTTCCATAAAAAAAGCTCTGTCCGAGTCACAGCTCAATATAATGCTGGCCTTCAAACTGTAGATGTTGGTTAGAGATCATTATTGATCATTAGGAAAAACAAACTTTTGTGTTATATTGCATGGGACAGATGTCAAACACTATCTTTCTGGGACCCAGCAAACAAAGTTTTTGTTTTATAAATATAGTTTTTTCATTATTATAGAGCATAAGGAGATAACTGTTTTTATAATTAATTTGTAATTTATGTAATCTGCAAAAGAAAGACAAAATAAAGACACTTATTTTCATTCCTAGTTTCTTGCAACATTTGTGTAAATCTTTTTACATAATGTCTATTTTTAAAATGAAACATGTTTTGAGGGGAACTTGTAATGCATCTATAATTATTTTCTGTAATGCATCTATAATTAACAATAAGGTATATTGTTAATTTGTTTATAACTTATTCATCTGTTTTATTTGTGCAACAGGTAAAAACAGTTTAAATTAAAACGTTTTAATTTTTCTAATCAGTGGGCTCTAAATTATAACACACACACACACGCATGCACACGCACACACTTCTACAATGGACAGAAATTAATGGCTGGGTCCCAGGAATTAATGGTTGGGTCCCAGGAGTATTTATTAAAGTGTCTCTGGAGAGTGACTGTTCAACTTACTGCCTTTTATGGTACAGAGACTGAATACTGCCATCTATTGACCTGATAAATAAATGCAGTGATTCTCTGTTAATTTCGAATTTGTCCCTATATGACATTATTAGGAATTCTTTGTAATTTACCCCACTTTGAATTTGTCACATTTTTTTTTTGCATGTTTAGATCAGCTAATAAAACAGAACTCTTTTGATAAGTGTCACACAAGTAAGGATGTTTTTTAGTTGAGGCTTTGTTCATAAGGAGTCACTGGCATGTGTTTTTTAAATCTTTTCCAGCTAATCGCATCAGGCCGGCCCTCTTCTTGTTTTTCTCTCTGCTTAACTGTGTACAGTGAGACCTGAGCCTCTCTAACATACTGGGGGGTCCCTCTATGTCATCCAATACACACACACTCTGAGGATTGGTTTGGTGAAGGGCTAATTCCCCTCAGTCTCAGGCCTGAGGTTGGTGGGCTCGGGGGGGATGGCCGTATTGACAGATTTCCAGCTCCCACTTTTCTCACTCTCGCTTTCCCACTCTGCTTTTTCCCAGGCCGGCACTCAAACCAAAGTCTCACTTACGCAGACACTTATCCCACTGAAAATGACAGCAGCCAACACTCATGCACATGTAGCTGCACCCTTCTGATAGTTTACGTGTGTTTTTTATTGTTGTTTTTAGATCATACTTAGCTTTACATCACATGCTAGGAAGTTGGGGCTTATTGTCAAATTGATATTGTCATTGGCACGGTACACAGATAAACAAATGTAAGAAATATTTTTTTTACCTTGAAGAGCCAGATTGGTGCCCACGCATGCCTGCTTTCAGGGTTAAAAACACACACCTTTTTCCGAGATAAGCAGTTCTTTGACTTGAGGGACACCCTGGTGTCTGAATGTACTTTTACTTAACCTTTTAGTACATGACAGCTGTTTGAGTCTCATTGATACATGCACTCATACACATGCACAAAGACCCTCCAGCCCCACCCAGACTTCAGTTATTTCAACAATGACTCTCTCGCTTGGCTGTGTAAGCGGTGCCAAGTGAGGATTAGTATTTTAGATGACTTCTGATGTTGTGCTGAATAGACTGTGGCTCTTGTTTCCGTGGAGATGGGCTGTTTGGAAGGGGGTCCTGTGTTTATTGGGGGCCTGTCTCTTCATAGCTGTTTAGTTCACCCGCTGCAGATTTTCCACTAGGATGCTTTTTTTGTGTGATTATGATACATATCACAACGTACATTTTTTTTATCAACCACAAAAGACAGTAATGAAAGGTCCTTTTGTAATGTAAAAATCTTTTTATTTGAGCAGTAAATTACATTTGGGAGAGAACAAATTTAACAAAGAAAACTGCTTGGGATAATTTGTTATTTAGATATAAACAACTAGCTGTAAATATACTAGCTGTCCGCTCACTTTTTTTCCATGTTTGATTGCGACAAGGCAAGCATTCACAAGAAAGCATGACATCATTAGTAATAGTAACTAAGGGGGCGTAACTGTACTATACAGTGCATTTTTAATAGTAGTGATATAAATGATATTTAGGTTTCTATTGGTTTAGCATTTTAAGCAGTATGTTGCCCACCCTAGTACCTGTTCAGTGATTGGGTGCATAATAAAGTGGTGGGCGGTTTGAAACATTAGACCTTAATAACTATGCAGGTACTCATTTAGTTCAAAGTAAAGGCTAGTCTGTGTCTCAATCTCTCTCTGTGTGTTATTTGCCTGCTAATAAATGAAATGCACTTGTGTCAAGGCTTTACCTGCAGTCACAGCCTCTGCTTCTTCTTATGTGCTTATTAGTTAATGAAATGCTCTTTAAGGTGATGGGAAAGAAAAACAGCCCAGCTCCAGGCAGCTATCTGGCCCCACTTGGGTTTCAAAACATCGTTGCCTAGACAGCCAATTTGCCAGGCCGTCTGCAAGAGCACACATCTGGCGATTAGATGTCAGATGGCTATTTGGCGCACTGAGTGCCGAGTGCGGTCAGTCAATAGCGAGGTGGGGGTGACCAGGTTAATTGTGTAAGATTAGTCATGTAACCATGGTCATGTCATTACGACCCACATACAACTTATCTGGCTTTAAATTAGACACATTAATGAGAAAGCCAGGGGGAATATATTAGGATATTTTTAGTGTGTTTTAAATTTTGTCCTGCCTGTCCTCCACAGATGCCAATCATGATGGGGCGGCAGAAGGCATCGAGAACATGGCCGACGCCGTCACGCATGCAAGGTTTGTGGGCACCGACCCCGCCAGTGATGAGGTGGTACTGATGAAAATTCTCCAGGTAACAGAAAAATCTCTCAAGCCAAATGCTCAGTCAGCACTTACAAAGACTTGTTGATATATATGTTGATATAAATATGAAATATAAATATGAAACTTTTAAATAATGTATATATTAAAAACACAAAATGTAATAAAAAACAATACTGCTAATAAAAGGAAAAGTTAAAAAACTAAATATAATAAAAAAATGCTAATTACATAAGAAGCAGGCCAGTTATAACTTTCCCCTCATATGAGACAAACTTACTAACAAAGATACTTTTGGAAATGTCCAGGTTTTGAGGACTTTGCTGCTGACTCCAGTAGGGGCCCATCTGACTAATGAGTCTGTTTGTGAAATTATGCAGTCCTGTTTCCGTATATGCTTTGAAATGAGATTAAGCGGTAAGTGAAATCAAGTGAAGTTTTAACTAAAAGTTAACTAAAGAGCTTAGTGCTACCAACACCAAGGTCATGGGGTTTGATTCGCAGATACTGGTAAATGTACACTTTGAATGCACTGTTTGTGTCTTTGCTTAAATTCCTTAGTTTAATGTAAATTCCGTGGATCATCTTACATGAACATGAAAAACATGAACAGCTTAATGCATGAAGCTTTCTTCATTGGGTTATAGTCCTGAGCTTTCAGGACCATGATTAAACCTCTGCTCTAATCCTCACCAAACAGAGACTGTACCCTGAGCCCCCGAGCTGCTCTTGTCCTCCAGACTAATGTTTCCTCCTTTCTCTCTATTGTTTTTCTTTGTTTTTGCTCTTTTCTCATGACAGAGCTGCTGAGAAAGTCAGCTGAACACACGCTGGTGGACATGGTGCAGCTGCTGTACTCCAGGTAACCAGAGAGTGAGATGGAAAAGGGAATGGAGGGATGGGGATTAGAGACAGAGTCCTGTTCTTGATGTTCACATAATCAAACCGAACCTGAGACCAAACACAACAGGAACTGGGTCTGTCTCTGTAACAGGGCTCCAATTTCACTCTCAGACCTCTCTCAATTACCTCCGGAGGTTTATAACTTCCCACACACACAGAGGGACAGGGGAAAGCGTTCCAATGAATTCTTGGACCTAAATGTTTGGATGCGATTCGTATAGTGTTAATCATAAAATCTAGAAATTCTGACTTGGAATATATATAACACATGGCACATATATACACACAGGCTGTAATTGTGAGCGGAAGCTCCTAGTTTTGCTGCACAGGTCATAGTGTAGCGCTGCTCTAATGCAATAACATGATTATAGGGTGGCATTTATCTGAGGTGCGTATCTGCTCTCATTATACTTCCAGTCACATCGTGCACAGACGAGGAGATGAGACTGCAGAACGCATCTCACTCTACCATCTGCATATAGATTAGAGGACGCACACGTGAATGCACCACAAAGACATTATGACAGTTTGGTCTCCTATGAAACACAGTATCAAAGAAAACATGCAGCATGCAGTTATTTTGCATCAAAGATAACCGTCTGAATAATAATACAGTGTTTTGACCTGAATCCTAAACCATGCAGAGATCCCCTGTTTGTTTTTATAATTTCATGCGTAGTAAATGAGTAGCCGTGATTTAAAATTTTTAATTACACTTTTAATCAGTGATGCACACACACACACATGCACACACAAACTCTCACACAACCTGAGTTTTCTGGTCCCATTGTGCACGTTCTTTATTGCCCAGACCCTCTTGTCCACGTCGCCTTCACAATGAGGGTGTGAAAGGCCTTAATAATGAGTGTGTGTATTTCTGTGTGTGCCTAAGGGTAATAAGCTGGGGATGTGCTC
>JAZGTK010015163.1:0-11721 GCA_036877625.1 Ambastaia sidthimunki
TATTATTACCAGGCCCCTTGTTGCCAAGTTACACATAAGTGTTAGTATAAATTTTACTAGAGAAGTTCAAAAGTTCATTTGCGCAAGGCACAGAGATCCTGGTTCCTCACAGAAAGATCTCATTTGATGCTCCTCAGGGATGTAAATGTGTGACAGCTTCACTTCTGAGGTGACCAGAAGGACAGTGAATGAGTTTAACCCCTGGAGATGGTGTGTGTCCTCCAGTGTGTGGTGTGTGTGGGCATTTCCATCAGTGAGGGGTCAGTTAGAGTGGAAGTTCATTAGAGTTTCTAACAGTTCAGCAGCTGTGTGTGTGTGTGTGTGTAGTGTCAGAAAGTGTGTGTGTGTGTGTGTAGTGTCAGAAAGTGTGTGTAGTGTCAGAAAGTGTGTGTAGTGTCAGAAAGTGTGTGTGTATTTGTGTGTAGTGTCAGAATGTGTGTGTGTGTCGGAAAGTGTGTGTGTGTGTGTAGCTGCATATGACCGTCATGTTCCTGGCACTGCCCACTGTGATCAGCTGGCAGTAATCTGAAATCACGAGGCTCTGGCCACTCTGTCTCTCTATCTTTATCTCTCTCTCTCTCAGTATAACTGTGCCAATTTCTCACTGATATCAACACACACTCCACGAGGTTTTGATGAATGTTGTGTGGAGAGATTTCTCCACAGAGAAGGCAAATGAGGAACTTTATGTATTTTAGTTTAACAGTGTTTCAGTGGTAAGTGTGTGTGTACTGTTTACTAGCTTTAATAGTTTCTCTCTTGATGTGTGAATGCAGAATAATTGCAGGCAACCATTTCTAACCTAATAACAATGAAACCCATAACAAACTTCTTTAACTTCAGTGTGTAATTTACCGTTTGTGCTGTGGACATGATCATATCATGAGAAGTTTTCTGGAAGTCCAGATGAAGGCAGTTTAATGTTCCTGACAGACATTTTCATGAGTTATCGTGGGCAGCCGTCAGAGCAGACGGGTTATACTGACTGCAGCTTCTTCGACAGCTCGTCTGGTGAAATGTTTACTTCTGCAACGAATCCACTCACACACGCAACATCACTGCTGACACAGGTAACACACTCAGTCTTTAACATGCAGACCTTAAATACTGTGATTTTATTATTTATCTAAATGAATCTGAGTTGGTTTGAGGCCAGACTATTTTGTGAGATAGCAAATTATTAACATTCTATTGATTTTTATATTTATATAAATATATATTTAGACTACTTGGTGATTGCTATCAGGATGTGAAAAGACTTTCAACCAGCAAAACAAAAAATATTTGTGGAACAAATCGCCTACCTGCCTTCAATACAAATTCATAAGTCACATAAATCTTAACAGAATATCTTGTCTCTTTTTAGTCCTCTCTCTCAGCTGACAGTTTACCTGAACCCTCCTCATCTGCAAATCTAACTGCACACAGCTACCCCCGCCACACCCTAAACCCCAACATGACCTTTAACCCCAGTGGTGAAAATTTACAACCCAAGTTTAAAGGTCACTCAGAATTAATCAGTGAATTCCATCAATCTCAGAGCCTTTCGCCTAGCCTGACACAGTTCGGACAGCACGTGTCTTTCAGTGGTCACCCCGCTGCCATGCCAACCACAGAAATGCAAGATGCTATGACACAGGAAAGCCCTTATCAATACCAAACAGCCTGTCTCAGACACAGACACCCATCTGGCCAATCAAAGACCAGCACGGTTGCCACACCCACGGTCATCACTCACACCGGCTCTGCTACGACCGTCCTGCCATCTGATGACCCGCAGGGGCCCGGGTTCTCCAGCACGGAGGAAATGTTTCCCCCCGCGGTGTGCATGACTTTGGGGCACCAGCCCATGACGGTGACCCCGACTGTCTCCTCGCTCAGCCTCTCTCACTGCTTCTCTGTGCCACAGCAGGTGGGTGTGGCCACAGGAAGAGGGGGAAAGCACAAGCAAAAGATGGGAGAGATCCCGCTGGTTGCCAGGACGATGGCTACATGTGCAGCTCCACCCACTCAGACAAGCTGTCTGGCCAATCTGCTGTCCAGATCTCATGAGCGTATGTAGATGTTCAGTTTGATTCATTTGTAATTTTTTACTACTAATGATGTTTTCCCTCCATTGTGAAACTCATAACTACCATATTTCCAGTATGATCTTACCATTTATTGAGCATTTGAATAAGTAACAATTCTTTAATCTTTTGTCTTCAGGAAAACCATCACTGAGTTTTGATGTTCATTCAGCCGGAACATCAGGAGCATCACAGATTTCCCACAATTCCTCATGGGCCTCAAGAATCCAACCAATCCCAGCAATACACTGTCAGATGCCCATGTCAGGCCACGCCCACAGCAGCACGATTTCCTCTCTTTTGACTCAACAAACGCCTCTTCTCACCCCCAAAACAGAGAAACTCTCCCCTGTACAGGCGCCCCCTACAGACAGGGGCAGTTTAACAGGTCTGTTGATTCTGGGGTATTAACTTTATCGTTATATTCACAGCCGTGTGGTGTCACAGATAATCAATCAGTTGTGTTTTATTTCAAAGAAAATGTAGTTTTATGAAATGTATTTCAGTTAGTTTTTCAGGAAGTGTAGGACAAACATCTCCTACAAATCCATCAGAGAAGAACCAGGAATCACACTTCTTACCAGGGCACGGCCACATGGAGTCCAGCAGAGTAAACACACTAGTGTATTTCTAAACACATTCCCACCAACACTGTCAGAACACACATCTCATCTTCAACCGCACGGCTGTGTTGTGTTGCAGACAGACCCGCGACGCATCACACACATTTCTGCTGAGCAGAAGAGACGCTTTAACATCAAGCTCGGGTTCGACACGTTACACAGTCTGGTGACGACGCTCAGCTCTCAGCCCACCGTAAAGGTACAGAGACACGCACTCATGTAGGGAGACTGTAGGTTCTTCAGGCCGGCTCTCATTCTCATCTCATTCTCGCCTCATCTCATCTCAGATCAGTAAGGCCACCACACTGCAGAAGACAGCCGAGTACATCAGTAAGATGCAGCAGGAGAGAGCTCAGCTCCACGAGGAGGCGCAGACGCTCAGAGAGGAGATCATGGCGCTTAACTCGGCCATCAAGTGAGTGTCACACAGTATGTGCTCATTATTCTGAGATTTAAAGAGAACCTTCTCTTAAAATGAGCATTTATCATGAACTCATGCTCATGAAGATTAAATAACGACAGAATTATGGCAGATTGAGTGATTTTCGTTTGTGCGTGTATGTGTGTGCCTGCGTGTGTGTGTATGTGTGTGCATGCATGCGTGTATGTGCACGTGTGTGTGTGTGTGTGTGCGCATGCATGCGTGTGTTCTCTCTTGTATGTAGCATGTGTCAGCAGCAGCTTCCTGCGACCGGCGTCCCAATAACACGGCAGCGTTTTGATCAGATGAGAGAGAAGTTCAGAGAGTATGTGAGAGTCCAGACACTGCAGGACTGGAAGTTCTGGATCGTATCCCACAATGCTTTGCTCCACTTTGAACCATGTGATTGTGATTGGTCAATGGTGTCTGTTTTTTTTATGTGAATTGACTGCTTAGCCTTTATTATTGACCCTTTGTTCCAAATAACTGATTTCCTTTATACTGTAACCATATTAGTGACATTTCTGTTGTTTTACTCAGCACCTTCTGTTTAATAACAGAATTTAAACTAACTTCAAAGAATAGCTCGTCCAGAAATGAAAATTATGCTGTAATTTATTTACTCTTAAGCCGTTTCTAGGTGTATATGACTCTCCTCTATCAACCTTTCCTTCTATCAAATCTCGGGCACTATTTACTGCCTTTATAAATCTGGGAAAAGCCAGGATGTTATTTAATATAACTCAGATAGTGTTTGGCTGCAAGAAGAAAGTCATATAGACCTTTGATTGAGTGAGTCATTAATGGACTAATGTTCATTATTCAGTGAGTTCTTTAAGTGCACCCGCACCACAACATGCTGGTGCCCCTCAGAGCTCTTCCTGCTTTCCTCAGCTGCAGTTGTGTCAGTTCAGCATCATCATTGAGCCTCTGTTTGAGTCGTATAACGGTATGGTGTCTACAGCCAGTGTAGAAGATCTGTGTCGGACCACCCTGTCCTGGCTGGAGCAGCACTGCTGTCTGCCCGCCCTCAGACCCAGTGAGTGTCCTGTCCTGTTGCTCTCTTTCCTGTCCAGTGTTCAGCACTGTCAGTTTGCAGTACCAGCTCTGTTTGTTCAGTGTTGTCAGTATGTTAACATCAGTTGCCATAGTGATGTCATAGGTGTCTGTGCCAAAAGACTTTCTGCAAGAACTGAAGCTGTCAGGATCGAAACACAGAATGGAAATTGAAATTCATTTCTATTGTCCTCATGCATCCCCTGGGAATCAAACCCAGGACTTTTACCCATTGAACCATGCCCAAGGGACTGTTTGACTGACATAAAGCAACCAGTTCATTTTGTTTAATGTAATGTTTCCAGTTAGACCTCTAAACAAAAAGTCTCCCAAACATTCTGTAGAATTTAGCCAATCAGATGATGACTTTGAAACTTTTGTGCCATGTGCATTAGAAGTACATCCAGTGGTTTATGGGCGTGGTGTCCGATGTTGAGACTAGTGTAAACCAAGCCACTTTTATAGCCCCTCTTCTTTTTTCTCACTTCCTGTTTTCTTAACTGTAATCTGTATATAGAGTGTGTCTGGTTTGGTGTGTTGCTCAGTATTGTATTGTACTGTAGAACATTAACTGATATATGTTCATTTTCCCTCTCCAGCTGTTTTAAGTTCACTCAGACTGCTCTGCACTTCCACCTCAATACTGACTGACCCCAGTCTGGTTCCTGAACAGGCCATCAGAGCCGTCACTCAAGAAAATTCCTCCCACAGCTACAACCAATGACTGCATACTCTTCCAAAACTGTAGCCAATCATATCTGCCCAATGGCTGCAACTTGCAGCCAATCACATTGCCTGTCCTACAGCTACAGCCAATGAGAATGTGCTCACTCAGGTCTGCAGCCAATTATATCGTTTTACCAGGGGTTTATAACCAGGTTTCCAAAACAGACACTTGCCAAATATGAGTAAAAACTCATCAGTTAGCTGATAACTGTGAGAACTGCAACATGATACGTGGTTTATATTGAATTGTTAGATCGATACTTTTGCAGATATGCATAACTGAAATCAAAAACATAACCAGTAAAAGTGTTTTCTCTCAAAGCTGTGTCCAATGTGATATATCCTCACGTTATATCATCTCTTCTAGAGTTACAGCCGGTGACAGTGAGCTCGTTGACTGTTTTAGTTAGTTAGTTTAGTTAATATTTGTTTCACAGTGGTTTGGTCTAGTTTTTAAACCTGTTGTTACTATATATAGAATTAGGTGATAACAGGAGCCAAATGTAAACTTATGTCACCTGCATATGAGCACCACAGCTCAATATATATGAACTAACTGCTCTAGTTCAGTTTAGTAAAGTTAACTATGTTGGTAACTGAGGTAAAACTCAGTTTAGTAAAGGAAATAGTTGTTTACTACTTTAAATACAGTCACAGCATGTGTCCAACAGATGTCGTGCTTTCTTTCTGTTGAAATATTGTTTAATAATTCTCATAAAAGCATCAGTGGATCTGCGTGTGAAACACTCACATGTTTAATGTTCTGAGTTTCACATTACATGTAATTTCAGTTTTGGAGCATTTGGTTGCTCTTGTCAACCAAATGTGAAGTTTAAGGAAATTGTTGGTTTAAAACTCACCCAAAGAAATAAAAATACCTACCTGACTGCTTTTCTACTTATTTTTCATTTATGTATGAAATAACAAAATCACTTTTACTTTGAGGTTGTATTACAGAAAACCCCAAATGTTTTTTAATGGCAACAACAATAATGAATCTTAATTAAATAAGAACATCTGTAACATTGTTTATGCAAATAATGCTTTTATTATTAGACAAACGTTTCTGTGGCAGAAACCCACTAGATGGCGCTGGTCAATTCCCTCTTGCCCTCCGCTCAGTTAGTAAATATGTAAAAATGGTTGTTTTGTGAGTGTTTTGTTGTCGATGTGAATGTTGTTGTAGGTCTTTCTGTGTAATAATAGTCTGATAAGCTGTAGGGAAATTCACTCGGCTCAGTGGTGCAGTACCGCGGCGCTGCTCCTCCTGACCGCCGGGGGCGCTGTGACGCTCTGTGGGCGCTCAGCTCGTCCCGTGCGCGGCTGCCTCTGTCCAGCACTTCAGCGTTCAGCACCGCGGGCGGAGGAACAGCTCCAGATCCTCCATACACACAAAACACATCAAAACCGCCTCAACACGACCTGATTTCATCCACAGCAGCCGCCGGTAAGATGATCACCGATCACACACACGCGCCATCACAGCTGAAATCACAATAACACGACGACGCCTGTGATGACACGACAGCGCTGAAATCTCTTAATGTGATTAAACGCGATTATAGGACAGAAAGCAGCGTTTCTGTTTCCTTCAGCTCGCGTGTGTGTGTGTTTATATGTTATTATGGTTATTATGATGATTATTATTATGATGATTGTTATATATTGTTATTATAGGAGGGATCTGCGGCAGATGGCCGCGGTTAGACTGTGATGTTTGATTGATCGCTCGTTTCTGCATGTTTGTAATGAATCATGGGCTCATCTGACAGTCCAGTTTCATTTCTAAACTTAATTTCTGTTTTTTCTGTTCGTTTTGTGTGTTTTAAATTGCATTACTGCGAGATGTAGCAGAAATATGATCAGATAATAGTGAAGTAACGGCTGTTGTGATCAGCGCTAGTTTTCAGTCAGTCAGAAATCATTAGATTCTGTGTGTCAAACGAACTTATTCTTGTTATTATTTGATTTAAGTTCTCATATTAAAGCATTTAATGAAAATGATTGTTATTCAGGTGAAAAATGGAGTCTGACTCTAGAATTACTATTAATTCAAATGTATTGAATTGGCATTTGTTCATTGTTAAATGCATAAATGTAAAGTAACATTATAATTGTTAAAAGTGTCAGGATCACAGTTTAATTATATACGTGAAAAACTACGTGTAGCTTTCTAATGCATTTCATCTGTGTTTAATTGATGTCTAGATTCAAGTCATATTTGTAACATTGATACAAGTATTACTAAAGCCTGTTTGTTATGCTTTTGCGTTGCACTTTTGTATCACATTTATGTGAAAACTGGAGATGTGAGATTTATATGTGGTGCGGTTTTAACATCTCTGTGGGGTCTCTGAGGGTCTGGGTTTCATTCACTCTTACTCGAGAGCTGTACACCCACTTTTACTCAAGGGTCACTGGATGCTGGTTGCTCGGAAAGCAGCGATTTCGCCCACATAGAGGAGGAGAGTTAGTCATCCACGGCTGGCTGTCAATAACTCACATCTGTATATTTCTTATAATGTAGTTTTATTTCAGTGATTTTCAAGGTCAGAATCACTGAGACAGCAAGGATGAAAATTTGTATGAAGCATCAATACAAAGAGTCATATAGATCAAGGAAAGTAACATTTCATTTTACCTGAGGAGTTACAAATATTTTAATATATTAAATATAATTTATATTTTTATTTTAGCTGTTGCAGTTTTTATACGTGGCAATAACTGGAAACACTAACAGATTTGATCTCAGTCTCACTCCATTTTCCTCTGTTCTCTGATCTAATCTGTCTTCTTGCTGTCCTAATTCTCTTCCCTCGTTCCTCTGAAGGACACACACAACCTCGGGGGGCTGCTTAACCTGTGTGTGTGTGAGTTCCAGCATATGTCTGTCCCTCACCTGCATAATGGAGTGTGTGTTTAAATGCTAAATGGAGATTTTGACTCTCTCTCTCTCTCTCTCTCTCTCTCTTGCTGTTACTGTCTGTCTTTCTCTTTTTTCTCTCAGACATAAAATGAGTGAGGGTTTGTAAAACAGAGATGGCTATATTAGCTGGATCAGTTCTTATGTTTAATACACACACACATTTGTTTGTGCTGATTGTTCTGTTGGCTTCTTTGACTTCTGTTGCACTAATGATCTTTTCTGTCCTTTAAACAAAACCTGCACACAAACTGCTCTGTGGTTTTATATTTTCATAAAGATATTTTTAGATTTGATGTGTATTAAGCTCTTTTTGTGGTATTTTATTATATTGCATCTTTTGCTGTTGGTCTGTCATTGTGTTGGTGCAGATAACAGCTCATCTGTTTACTCATACATGTTTCCACTACAGCAGTGCATTATGGGTCATTGCCAAACTGTGACATTACTCATGTGAGTCATCTTTATCCTTCAACTTCCTTTAAATCTGCAGGAAAAACACTGTGTGTGTGTGTGCGCGTGTGTGCGCGTGTTCAGCGAGTCCCAGCTAACAGGGAACATTCTCAGAACGTTGGCTAACATTGTCTAAAAGTTATCTCAACATTATTGGAAATGTTCTTGCAGTATTGTTAGTACGACTTTTTTAAACGTTATATATCATATATCAAAAACGTTATTCTTAAGTTGTTAGTATAACATTTAAGAATGTTACAGATTTAAACACATTTGAATAGCGTTCATAAAATACAATAATGTTCATGCAACGTCTAAAAAACTGGATTCTTTGAACATTCATAGAACTTTGAAATAACATTTTAACGCTTTCGTTACTTAATGGAAATGCTAGGGAAACATTATAACAACCTAAAACTGTTAGCTGGTTGATTCTAACGTACTCCAGTGGAGTACACTAGTTTTTTATGCATTAAACTCATACCACCGCTTGACTGCCTCCATGGAACACAAAGAGTTTTAAAAGATGTCCAGACCTGATTTTTGAGACATAATATATAACTGATATATAACTCTACACAGATTCACTGTGTTTCTTGACATTTCAAAAGAGTGACTCGTTCATGCTGCGGATGTTGTGATTATATCATCTGTGACTCTGTGCTTGACTGCTTTGGTCTGTGGTGGATGTAGGAAGCAGATGAAAAGGCATTATTGATGGAGAAGATGATGTGATGGCATAGAGATGGAGAAAGTCTGTTTGAAAGTGTGGTGCTCATATATTTATCTGCTGGGACAGCAGGGAACTCCTGTCAGAGACTTCTGTGAGAGTGTGTGTTTGAAACATCTCAAAGGATCTTTCTGTGTGTTACATATTCTGTCTGTCAGCTGACCTCAGAGTGACTTTAATGTCCAGTGACATAAGATCAAAACTGACCTTTGCTTTCCTAATATTTCTTTCTTGGTCTTGACAGGTAAAGCTCTGATTAATTAATCTGAGGATAGTTGTTGAGAAATATTTGAGTTGAGTTTAAGATCTTAGACTTTGATCAGTGGTGTGTTTCTCTCAAGACAAAACTCTGTTTGTTTTAAATGTATCTCACTGAGATAGCAGAGAGATCTCACTGGTGAGTTCACGCTCATCTTCTGAATAATAGAGAAGTGTCTGTCCACACACACACACACACACACACACACACACACACACACACACACACAGATCAGGTGACTACCTCAGGTTTCCAGGTACAATAGGAGCAGTTGTACCGCTTTAACATCAGCACAGTCATGTTCTGCACTTCATCTGAATCAAACAACACAAATGCAGGAACTGACTGTGTAGTCAGTATAACAGTCAGTATACAGTATATGTGTATATGTGTACTGAAGAGAGTACTCAAAGCTTCTGAGCAACATTTGAAACAGCATCACATTCATTCATCCTGGAGAGTGGATGAAACCTGCCATTCATTCATTATATTTAATGATAGTTTGTTAAAAGAAGTGAAGATGCCACACACACACACACACACACACACACTTTCATGTTTTATTCCACAGATGTAATATTTTTTATACTCTACAAACTATATATTTTAATAACATTAACCCTCAGAAAACTGCTAATCTGCTGTTTTATATTTTCAAAACAGATCATTTTGTATGATTTATAAACTTGTTTTCTCACGGGGACCAAAAAAAGATCAGAATTTACAACTATTTACTTGTGGGGATATTTGGTCCCCATAACACAGCGAATATCAGAACCACACACACACAGACTGCAGTGCTTTGACTGACAGCTGGAGATTAACAGCAGTACTGACCTTTCCTCTCCTCTCTCTGGAGAATTTTCTGCTTTTTCATAAAGTAAACACACACACACACACACACACACATCTGCTGTTTTTACCTCACAGATGGCACAACACATCCGTCTGTAATGTAACAACTCTGTGTATACAGTCACAGTATTCAGTCAGTAGTTAAACTCATGTACACATGTCTGTATAATGTCTGTTGCTTTCTTCATGTTCTCTGTGTCTCTTCAGAATGACAGTATTTGTCTGTTCTCTCGTCTCATGTAGTGTTCAAACATCACGTCTGTTGTGTCAGTGTAATCCGTCCCTGCTGTGACACACACACAATGACATCAGTACAGACTGATCTGAGATCAGCTCTGCTAAAGACAGAGCAAATGAGAGATCCCAGCTAACAGGAAATGTTCTCTCAAAGTTACAAAATACGTTCTTGCAGTAATATTACTGGTACTTTTTTACTGTTATATATCATGTACATCAAAAATGTTATTTTTAAGTTTTAGTGGAATGTTTTTAAAATGTTTAGACTTAAACTTGAATAACAACCAAGCAATATTGTTATTTCAATGTCTAAAAAACATTCAAAATAACATTTAATGTTTTTGTTGCTTAATGGAAATGTTAGGGAAACGTTCTTACAACTGAACATTGTTAGCTGGGATTTTGATGCATGTGTTTTTCTGTGTCAGAATCACAATCAATCACAAATGAAGGCAAATGAGAAACCAAGAAATTCAAATGTTTGATATTAGTTTATCATTGGATTTTTAGGCCACTTGTGTCATAAATGTTTTGTGTCAGGATGGTCGGCTAGTTTATGAAGCCTCAGTGCTTTTAATCGGCACTGGATTAAAATTAATACTTTCACACTTGACATGTTTCTGCATTCAGAAACAGTCACAGCAGAATGATTGTCAATACGTTTTTAGATGAACGCTTTACGTATGGTTTGATCTCGTATTTTGCAATGTTTTGTTTTGTGGTATCACTGAAATGTTTATTTTGGGTGATCTATTACAGAACAGAGTGTAAAACATCTCATGTGTTGTAACGTGGTTTTGTTCTTCTGTCTTAAAACGACAGGGAAGCCGTGAATAACATTCAAGGTCAAACACTGCAGGTCTCCTCGTGTTGTTGTGATGTATTGAGAGGCCGTCAGCACATCTCAAGTGCACTGCAGTGTGTGATTGTGTGTGAAGCTGTTTGAACACACAGAGAATCACAGCTATTATCAGACTGGGGCTGTACGTCTCACTGGCTGCTGTTGCTGTGAGTCTGTGGCTACATGATTTGTGGAGTTTATTAACTTACACACTGTCATTCTTTAACTTACCAGGTGTTAAAGTAATTCCTGTAGGTCTTACTAAATCTATACCACTTTATTAGTGATGCTGTCAGGATGTGAAGAGACCAGCATAAGAAAACATGTCTCTGGAAAAGATCGCCTGCAGGCCTTTAAACCCGTTTCATTATTGTTGCTCTGCTGTTTGTTCTGCTGTGTTTTTCTTTGCAGGAATGCAAAATTGTGAAAAATGCAAAAGTGCTGTTGGAATACATTGAAATGAATTTGCTGTTCTGGTTGGTACAATTACACACTTTACCTTTTATTTGTAAATATATAACCCTTGAG
>JAZGTK010015164.1:0-13350 GCA_036877625.1 Ambastaia sidthimunki
AGGTATAATGTTTGGGTTACTTGCTTGGGTATTTGTTGTGCAATCTGGCTACGATAAGTTCTGCTAGCTTGAGGATAAACCACTGTAAAAAACATATGTTGGCATGTTGCCTGCGTACTGTATAAGTAGTTTTTCAGATGGAAGAGCAGAAAATGTGTTTTGGGTTTGGGTGACGGGAGAACACACCTGGCTTTCTACCCTCAATGTTTGGTAGCACAGTCACTAATGGGCTGTTTTCACCACCTGGGTTTTGCTGTACTGTCTGAAGCTCCCACACAAACCACAGATACAGCCAGAATGCTTTCAGTGGTTCATCTGTAGAAATTGGTCAGGATATGTGAACACATGCCATTTGACAGGAATCTGCTTTGTGTTAACCCCAAACAGAGCTGAACTGTCCCGACACTGGTTAAGTTTTGTACTGAAGGAGCTTATCATCATTTATTGTGATTAAAGCCACAGATTTAAGATGAGACAGATAGCAAACATTTGATAGTTTTTTGGCTTAGCCCTTTAGACTCAAATCCATTTAGATATTTGTATTCTGAACTGCAAAAAAATCAAGCAACCCGGTGTTTAGAAATCCAAACCAAATCCATATGTAGTTCAAATCTGATTGTTTGGAATGCTTTTCAGTCTGAATGGTCAGATCGGGTTTCAAGCACTTTTCTGATGATTCTGGATGAGAGACGTATGTAACAGCAAGCAAAGTGTGCATAATGACTAAAGGTGTGTCAGTAATTAAAAATGATGTATAATATATTGTAAGTGTAAAATATAAATAAGTACAGAAACAAATAAATATGAAAATAAATTGATACTGTAAATTATTACATGACAAGTGCAGTAAGAAATTTCTGCCAAATGCTGTTGATGTTTGAACTTGATACCCAAACAAACACAACCCTCTCTTCATTGCTCCGCCCTTAAAATAACGAACACACTATGCAACACGAGCATCGTCTAATTGGCTAAGAGGATGTTATGGTGTTGTGGGGATCGGTCCGATCCACTTTGTTTAATTTAATGTGGCAACACATTTTTGGTCATCAAACACACAGAATAGACATCAAGCAAATACTCACAAAATTGTTTTGGTGTTGAATTTTCAATAGCGTTTCTCAGAAATCACTTACTCCCCTTTTAATAAATTCATTATTTCTACCTTGTAATTGTATGAATTGTGTATTTTATTTATATTTTTTAAGTTTAAGTAATTTATGTATTATTGACAATGATTACTGATTACTATAAGGGGCCAAAAACTGTATTACAGCAGGTTTAGAATTTGAAACTTTTGAAACTGCTAGCAGCAAATTCTATTTAATTGGCAAGGTTTCAAGAACATGAAAACGGAAAATATCCCGCTGTTAACAACTCAAACGCAGACTGAGTCAAATTCCACGCTCCATATCTCACCGGATTGGCTGATGATGTTTATTATGGTGTAAAATGTGCTGGTTTTATGGTATATGGGGCAGTTTATTTAAGACTGTCAGAGCACATAACCACAGTGTGTCTGGAAGAATGCATAACCAGAGAGTCTAGAATTCATACAATCCATTGTGTCTTGTCATTTTATTTGCTTAAGAATCCCTCAGTTCCAAACCACTCAATGCCAGAACGAAGAGTGGAGACAGTATCCATTCTGAAATATTATTTTCAAGAGATTTTAGCTGGAAGAGTAGAAGACGGGTGAGAGGCAAAAATTACATGGACACTTCAGAGTACAAAATAAATTAGGAAAAATGCTCAGTTTATACCAAGCTAACATAAATTAAGAAAGAACTAAAGCATTTCCAAGATTTTCTGGTGAAAGGTCACTGTTTTGGACATCTCATTCTGAAGAAACCAATATGAATCATGTAGCTTATCAGACTTCTGAACTAGACACAATAAACATCTGTGTTCAGAGCCAGTAGTATAACGTAAAACTGAGTTTTCACGACCACATTGACCGTTCACATTAGCTTTTGCCCAGAAGTTTATCCGTATTACGTAAACACCTCAGCTGTGCGGTGTGAATGCGATTAACAGCAGGGCCAGAATTCCACTTACCGGCATTATCTAATGAGCACTAGCACAACCTCGCCAAGTCAAAAGTCTATTCAACACCTTTGTTAAATTTCCATTTTCTAGAGTGACCCATAAAGCTAATATGTCTGGATTGAATTTGAGATGTTGTGATGCTAAACCGTATTTCTTTTCAGAGAGTCTACATCCTGTCAGCGTGATTTTAAAGGCAGGCACAGCTGAGATGTCTAAAGTCCTTTATCATCATCAGATTTACAATATGTACAATATGTGATCTACAATAAGCCAGTTTTTCTAAAACAGATTCATTTGGAAAGACCAGTTGCTATACATTCAGTCATGTTGTCTTTTTGTCTTTTAAATGTATTAATGTAATGTATCCTTTTATCATAGTCAAATACACTTTCTGTAATGAGTATACTGGTTCTGAAAGTTTTTGCCCTGAAAAACAGGTCTATTGTGGCATCCAAGTCCGTATCAGTCTCCAAAAAATTCCATATTGCAATTTTAAGCTATTTCTGTTTTATATCACACAGGAAAATGCCTTTAGATTTTAGATTATTGAAACCTTTGATGTTTCAAGTTCCAGCTGTGGCCACTGGGGGGCCCACTTTGGCGAGTCGCAAAGAAGAAACAAATTTCAAGAGGCACAATATCAGTCTCAGCTAGAAGTGAAAAGACATCTGTTGCATTTTTGTAGTACTGTAGGCCTTTACGTTTGTTACAGCATTCCTAGTGAATCTGTGTTTGATTTGTATTTATTGCAAGCTACAGAAGTAATCCTAAAAAATGCTCATAATCTGCTTTGGTAAGAAAGAGCCTGCCAAGAAAATAAAGCAATTTTTAACATGAGAGGGACAAAGTGTGTCATAAGTGGCCGAAAATGTGTAGTTTGTGTTGAGTATATTTGGAACTGATGAGTGTGGCTTATTGGAGTTTAGTTTGAAAATTAAACACTGGAAATAAACAGTGGAAAAAGGTGGTTTTGAGTTAGCCAAAGCAACGGTTTTGGCATTGCTGCGGACACAGAGATCCTTAGTAAATGTGTTACATCAATAAACTTTACTGCCATCTCATTCAAAGCATGTATATTACAATGAATAATTTGTAATTGAGTGTTTGCTAACCAACATCTCAGTAGGATTTATCAATGTTTAATGCTATGTTCAGTTGGATTTAGAAGATAATACACCAAACTTTAGTTTTAAGTTATGTTTAGGTTGCCAGATTGCCCTTTATAAATGGGTAAAATATGAAACGTCATGTTTTATACTTACAAGTATTACGTACATACTAAGTTCTATGAAAAACATACTGGCCAAGTATGGTGACCCCTATTTAGAATTTGTCTGCATTTAACACATCCAGTAAGTGCACACATTTGGAGTAGTGAGTTGTGAACACACACTGCAAATAAAGTTGTTTTCACCCACTTTCGAACCATGGACCTCACATCTGTTAGGCAAACATGATAACCACACTATAGTACAGAAACCAACACATTAATCAACTGGCTTTTTGTGACTGTCCTCCAAATTTACATTTTTTTTACATTTTTTCCCCAGGGGAAGTACAGTATCTTTATTATAAATTCATGCGAAGATCCTATATTTACATACACTGTATACTGCATGCTCAGCGAAACTATTGCCATAAGCTTGATAGATCACTTACAGGGGTGTTGTTCATAGTTCAGCCTGTTCAAAAGCTTCCCTCCTGGACTATTTACATGAGTGTGTGATGTTGATTTGATACAGGTCCCCTCATAGTCATTAGCATTATTAGTGGTTGATAAGGATCAGATTAATAGACCAGTGAAAGTCAGAGTTCCCCTGCCAAATGCAGTAGTGAGCCAAGCACACGCACACAGGTTAGCCAAGAAACCATGGCTGCTGTTATCTTTAGCTGTGGCCCGATCAAACTGTAATTGTCTTCTTAGACCAAGAGCTTCTTATACGGACCAAAGTCAGCAATTAGCAAAAAGAAAAGTCATTTGGCTGTTTAGTATTTAGCAATTAAAATGTGTTTCTTGAAAGATTCTGGAGGCTCACTTTTCTAGAAATTAATCCAGTGGACTGCATCGTCCTAGCACGCTCATTTTTCAACATTTTAGACAACAATGTTTGGAATTAAACTTTTAAAGATGTTTTGTCTGCTTTGTTATAAATCAGATGTTTGTCACTGATAAACACACACACAAAAAACACTTCTTACAAACTACTTTATTTCAAATTTGAATCATATTTGAGATAACTGGTGGGCACCAGACATTTGTACCGGGACATGCTGTACGGTTTATATTAGCTCATACACAGTCCATTTATTACACATTGAGCTTTGCATTAAAAGTGGACCCTTGTGAGAGAAATGTATAGATGTTTACAATTGATTCCAGCTGTGCCGGAGCTCACAGCAATATATGGCTGCAAACCTTATATTTTGTGTATGTATCTTCAGGTTTAGGAGCATTGCATTGCTGCCTGCAATGCTTTTTGGCTGCTACTCATGTTGCACCCTTTAAGATCAGAGGTCACAGGAGAGGAACAGGAAGTAGAATTGTGCTTACATTGACAGAGCTTCTGTGTAGATGTAACTTGCATTCTTCTCAAATTGTATTAAAAACTAAATGTTTTTACCCTTTACATTCAAAATGCTGAGTTCACATTTGCATGTTTAAGGAATCAGCCCAGAGCCTGAAATAGCCTGAGCTATAGATCAAAGCTGTGAAAAAGGACACTGATGGTCTTGGCATATTTGTGTAGCAAACACATGCGTATTCACAGGTGGGTGAAAGGAGACACAAAGACCAACCAGAGCATGAGACCAAAAACACTGGCTTGGCTTGAAGCAACTTCAAAATAAAGACAGGCATTTGAGGAGATGGGTGAAAAGATATCTATCACTCTAACAGTGTTCCTGTAGCTGAACTAGTAGAGCATTGCGTTAGCAGCGCAAAAGTTGTGGGTTTGATTCCGGGGAACACAAGCACTGATAAAAATGTATACCTTGAATTCACTGTAAGTTGCTTTTGGAGGAATATATGTTTATATAGTAATGTTTTTATTTTGGTTTATAACGTATTACATTAAATACAAAACAATACATTAAGGTGTGTATAAATATGAGTATTATACTCCTAAATAAATGTAATGGTTTATCCCTGTTTCAGTTTTGATCGAGACTACCCAATTTCCAGCTGTAGTTATGTAGGACAAAAGCCTGAATTTTCACCACTAGCAGTATATGGTTTCAAAAGGCAAAGCTGAATTTATATAACGACCAATGCATTTCAATAAACAAAGATGTGGTATTTTAAAACGATCGGGTGGCATCTGGCGTTCCAAAAATGCAGCAGGGCTTCTTTGCGATTTGAGGCACCAAGTTCATTTCAACACCTTCAGAAAATTAATTAAGGATGTAAAACAAGTTGGTATGCTTAGCTTGGCCCGAGACAATCCCGTGGAGTGGGCTTTAAAGTGCACAGGCATAGAAACTTGGCTCTTCTCTGGTGCCTGCGTGCTTGTGTTTATGCAGCGCTTGTTTAAACATTTGAGGAGCACATGTACAAATGAATGATAGCAGCAGGTTTCATCAAGACGTTACAATGTTCAAACTTGCAGGGGGGTCATTCTTACACTCGTGTCAACAAGCCAGAATCCAAGCAGCCTGATCAGTAAATACCGTAAAACTGGAAGACGTTTCTGGAAGCTGGGTGGTTGTTTCTGAGAAGGCCTTTGATGGTCCAAAACACATTTAAAGGAAATCGTCTTTCGCCTTGAGTCCAGGGGGATTAGGCCAAATGTGACAATTTGAAGAACATCTTTTTGTTCTTTTTTATGTACCTCTAAAGGGTTTAATGTCACCCTTTACAGTATTGCAGGGCCTTATGCAACAGTGCTTAGAGGACATTTACGCCACGGTAACCATGGCGCTGGTAGCCGGCAACGGAGCGAGAATTACGAGAAAGGGATGCTTGTGTGTGAGCCAAGTGGTGGCAAGGCCGGTCGAATGACATCAGTGTTACTTTGTGTGGCAAGTGATACTAATCATCCTTTGGTCTTGGTACATTTGTAAGGTTGCTTTGGGCATCGTGTCAGTGTAGCGGTTTGGCATACTGACAGATTTCACAGTTTAGGTATGAAAGCCATAACTTAAACACCTGACATCATCTCCTGAAAATAGTAACGGAGAAGGCTGGTGAATGGTGAGTCTATGGTAAAAGCATCAAGCATTTAATCATGTGCCAATGACAGACAACAGACAGAACCACATGAAGCAATATTTCTGGGGATCTTGCAAAGCACTCAGGAGTGTATATCACGCGTGTCCATGGAAACTGGATTCTCTGCCCACTCCTGCCGTCTGTCTTTGTCTCCCGTATGCCGCATGGGCTGCAAAGATGGACTGGCGCAAAAAAGCACCCTGGAAGTTTCCATGCGCCCCACCCGCTCCGAGACCGGGACCACTGCCACTCCACATTGAGCTGTGTGGGATGATATTTACCTTATTCTCCAGGCCAAAATCCTCCCTTGCTCGTTTTTTTCTTCTTCCCTGTTCACCTTTCATATTTTTACTTATTACTGTCTGATCAGACTTTCCAGTGTTCTGCTATCTTTTCATTTTAGGGGCGGGGCATTGCTTTAGCTCCTCCCTGGTAAGCAGGACAGATGTTTCAAGCATGCCCTGCCAAATTTAAGCTGCATCAATGGATCCTGGACTGTTTAGGTTTTTTAGTTTGCCAAATCGTAATCACATTCAGATTTATTTACCAAAATTCAGCCATCGGACGCTTGATTGTGAGTTTATTAGGCTGATGTGAATATAAACAAAACAAATGGCTAGTTTCAAGTAAGTGATTTGATTTTTGTCTTTTTTAAGGGATTTAAATATAACCTGGTTTAGCCCTGTTAAATCAGCAGTTTTTACCCCATGGTTACTTATAAGCTGAACAACTGCTGTGTGTGCAAACATCAAGTGTGCAAAACCTCAAAAGTCAAGTATGTTGTGACATTAATAAAGTGATATTGGATTTCAATGTTTTTTTAAACTAGTCAGACAATATACAGTTAAAATAGGAAATGGTTTGAACAAGCCGACCGCATCCACAAGAGATGTGGAGAAAGCCTGGTGTCGTATAAAATACCCTCTGAAACGTTTGTATTTATAGAAGAGACTCTAACTTTTAACAGCCTAATGGGCAATTGTGTAAATACGAACTCTGTGTCGTATAAGTATGAACTCTATGAATCATACTGACATATCTTGAATTTGGCAAGAATGCATTAGTATGCTGTTGCAAAATTTGCTCTCCACACCAGACACCAGAATTTGGATACTTGATGGACTGCAACAGAATATCATGTCTGTTATATTTTGCGAGATGAGGAGAATTTCATCAAATTCCTTAAAAACACGTGCAGGGATTTAGAAAACGAAATAACAAGATGTCAAGTCCAATCGGCTGAGAAATGTGCAACTGTTCAGAGTTGCAACGTGATTTATTTAGTCAGCTGCAGGGTCGGTTATTGGACGCAGGATTTATTGCGCATTATCTTAGTCCTCACGAAACAATCGGATCAGAAGTGCTGAATTTAACCCGCATATCTTTTATAGTAACAGGATTATACTGCCACCATATGGTGATGCTTCGCAACAATTTATCCGCCAAATAATCCTTGTGGATTTGAAGCACTTTTATCTTGGTCTTCTTTTCTTTGTAATTTATGAGGTTTATTCAGACATTCAGTCAAGAGACATTGATTTTATCGTGTATTTCCCTTTAAACGTTATAAAATGACATGTCTATTTTGTATATTTCATCTGGAGACAATGACCATGTGATAAGAGGTTCCTTGTCTCAAAATATAGCATTACACTTAAAGACTTACACTGTAAACAAACTGTAAACAAATGATAAATTGATTTTTGCCTCACAAAATCTGCTTGCAGTAGGCCTGCTGATTCCAAACAAAACATAGAGCTAATAAATGAAAAGCATTACATAGATGCACCAGTTCAGAACAAACAGAAATGTTTTGCATTATGCAAAACTGTTTATTGTAATTGAGAATCCATAACTGGATTGACTCTGGATTTGAATATTTATATAGTCCAGCTAGCACAACGAATATATTGGGCATTAAGAATCCTACAGCATGATGTGAAGGCATATAACTAGGTTAAATCTTACCCACATTTTGACATCATCACTGAAAATATGCATTTTGTTTGTTTTCCAAACCGCATTGTTTTGAACTTTAACTCAAAAGTGCTTCTTGTCCAACAATTTTGCAAATGTTATCTATAAGCCAAATTAATGTATCACAGGTCAAGATGGAGCAATAGGTAATAAGTTCCAAATATCTATTTCAAGATACTAATGGAATGGAAAGCCAAGTAAGTAGGGCCCCCTAGCAACCCAATTAATAACATGGCACCAACAAACGTTGGAGCTTTCTTCTTTGCTAGCACAGCAGATACGAGGATGTTGTTGACTTGTCCGAGCACTCTGCGGAGGGTGGGCCGGTTCAAGACACGGTCATAATAAGTCTCCAGGTTGACCCGGACCCCATTGCCCCAGTAACGGTGAGACAAGCCCAAGAACTTCAGTCGGTGAAGAGTGACGGCGAGAGAGACATTAGCAATACTGAAGAACTCCAAACAGAGCCAAGCCTGTTGATTTCCCTCTTCTATACAAAGAGAAAGAGTGAGAGAGGGATGATCAGCGATACCCCAGCTAACAATTTTAGGTTGTAACAGCGTTTCTCTAACATTTCCATTAGGAACAAAAAATGTTTGATTGTCCATTTTTTTAGATGTTGTTTTAACATCATTTCTTAGTTATAAAAACATTATTAAAACTGTTATAATGTTTAAAAAGTTCTACTAATGTTACTGCAGGAACATTTCTGATAACTTTGAGAACTTTTAGAGAATACTAGCCAACGTTCTGAGAATGTTCCTGTTCGCTACTGTTCTCACCTGGTGTGTCTTCGACTCTCCTCTGCAGCTCTGTCTCAACTTGATCCAAAACATTCTCCAGTTCATCCGAGAGTTTCTTCAGATATTTCATATTATCATGGTCAAACAATTTACTCTGGAGAAATGCAAAATGAGTTTTTCATTCATAAGATTCTTTTCATGAAATGCAGCAATCAGTTTTAGGGACAGTAAATAAATACATTTTAATGTAAATTAAAGACACATGCTCAAAGGAAAAACTCACTGAGACCATGAAGTCTTTGGCAGCATCTCCGGTACGTTGCTGCACAGAGTGAGAAATCGTGAATAATTTAAAGCACTTAATCGTGCTTAAAAAAAGGTATATTTACCTTTAAGCGTCAAGTAAAGATCATTTTCTAAAGCACGTCGATATCATAATATTAGAGATCATGCACCCACCCTGATTCCCTTTTATTATCCGATGTCTTACCGTCTGGGAGCTGAATGATTGTGTTAAGTGGTATAATATCAATTTGGACTCTTTATTTTTTGTGGTTTCTATCACCTCACCGCTGTCTTGTGACACGGCATCATTTTTAATAAGGGTTTCTTGTGATTCACCGATGTTTTCCACCCCCATTTATCCATAGTTGGTTGTGTTTCAAAACCTAGTTGCCTACGACACAATTTTCCGTATTCAAGGCGTTTGCAGCATTTTTGGGCATCACTGGCTGTTTAGGGTCGGTAGCATTTGGTTGTTTCACAGGCACATTGTCGGTTATTCTGTTAACAGCTATAATGCTCAAAACTGCTGCTGACTGAATAATGTCTAGGTAAAAAGCACGTTAGGTTTTGAGACATGTTTTTGTGACGTATGTGATGAACAGCCCAGCTTCCAGTTGTGGTACCCAACTTCTTAAAGACACACAACCCCATTCGCATTTTCATTGAATAAATAAATATCAGATACTTTTGTTTGTTTGCAACAGGAGTTTGATAAATATTCGTACACACTGATAATAATAGGGCTTATGGATACAAACCTGCAAATGCCAAATCGCTCATCATAAGCTGCTGTCAAACTGAGACTCAAAACTGAAGTGCACTTTTTAAATTAACCAGCAGATGTCTCTGTAGACCCTTTCTTTATACATTTACATTACAGAACACTTTTAAATAATTACCAAGAAATGTAATCTGTTGAGATTATTTCCATTTATATGTAGTTTTTTTTTATCGTTTCTGATACTTCAGTACTGCAACTGTAGTATAGACTACTAATAGAAATAGATATTTGTTATCTATTTCACACAATTAAGAACGACTGTACAGTACAGTATATAGATTATTTACAGATTAATTAATTACTAAATTGTTGAAAAGATTTATGTCGAAACATAATTATACTTTACACATGAAACCTTTATCCTACATAACGCAGCGTTTTCGACACCTGCCAAAGAAATTCACCTGTCTGTGACCCAGGGGGCGCTTTCTGAATCAAGTTGCACTGCCATTTGAACTATGCCATGTTTCCACTAGCAGTACATATTTCAAAGGGTTTGGAACCTGTGCCTTCTCAATGACTCAGGCAGGGTGTTTTTATTATTCAATGCCACAAGATGAAGAGCTATTACATAACATTTCCTACCAGAAATAAATACATAAATAAAATAATTTTACATAACGTTCAGTGCTTTTAAAACATTTTAATCCAAAGGAGTTATGCTTAACTTTAAGTCGTTTATAAAATGTGAAAAACCTATTTTGCATAGTACCCACATTTTTATGTAAACGGTATTTTCCCAATAAAATAAATAGCTGCGTAATATTTTGTTATTTACTTTCCAAATTATCATAAAACAAGCATATTAAAAACACACATTTCAACTCACTTTTCAGTTAATATAAATTTCTAAATCTTTCCAAAAAATAGTTTGGGGTTGAGGTGGGCGTGGTCACGGCAATGACGCAGAAGGACCGGCAGCGTCTCTCACGGCTGCGCAGCGGTGCGGCTGTGTCTGCTCTGCGCAGCGCCTGTGAACGGAGGGAGTCGGTGAAACGCAGCGGCTGTTGCAGCTTGTGCGGCTTCGGCAATGATGCACTAAACCTGCTTCCTCTTTCATACTCTCACAACCCGACCCAAAATACCAAACAACATCCCCGTCTCCAGTTATTCTCCCCTGGCAGACCCTTTCCCATCAATTCCGCTGAAAAAAAGGTTTAATGAGACAGAAAGAAGGGAAGAACAACACGGCAACGTTACGACTGTTTTTATTTTCATCCCTTTCTGAATGACGGGCGGACGGTTTGACTTCGACGATGGTGGCACTTACTGCGGCGGATGGGAGGACGGGAAAGCCCACGGGCACGGCATCTGCACGGGTCCCAAGGGTCAAGGCGAGTACGCCGGGTCCTGGTCCCATGGTTTTGAGATAGTCGGGGTTTACATCTGGCCCAGCGGGAATACCTACCAGGGCTACTGGTCGCAGGGCAAACGGCACGGTCTGGGTGTTGAGACGAAGGGGAAATGGGTGTATCGTGGGGAGTGGAGTCACGGGTTCAAGGGTCGCTATGGAGTTCGGCAGAGCACCAATACACCTGCCAGATACGATGGGACGTGGAGCAATGGACTGCAGGATGGCTATGGGGTCGAAACCTATGGAGATGGGGGTAAGTGCCAATGTTGTTTACAAATCTAGTTACAAATATTTATGCATGGACCAGCTGTTAGGTCACAGGCTATTGCTAAATAAATAAATAAAATAAATAAATAGTCATTTATCAAAATGCACTTAAACGATGCTGGGGATTAAGAGTTGTCTTTTGCTATATATTTGCACAGTATATACTGAGATTACACATTGTGTATGGAAGCAATATGTCTAATAAACGGCATTCCATTACAATGTGATCCAGCATTTACCTAAATTTTGCATCTTGGAGCCACATGTTTACAAAGGTCCACACTGGTTTAATGATCAGTGTCAATTGTTTTTGTGACGGTTTAAGAGTGATTTTAGTTTATAGTGACATTGTTTAGCACAAATAAAAACATTGTTCATAAATAATGCACTGGATTAAAGTTAGAGAGTATAGTTATCCCTATATTTTATCTATTGTCTAATATTACACTCCTCTCATTCATGTGCTGTTGAAACCCGTTTAAAAGTGTATAAATACACATTGGTCCATATGGATTAAAAATAACAGTCTTGTGGCCCATTTAGATTTCAAATTTTGTTGGTCTTTTTATCATTTTTATGTCTTTCTGACTGTTAGTGTTATAATTGACAAATATTCATATTAACTTTATATTTCAAATCCAAAGTTAGCTATGATGAAGTAATTTATCATAGTAAAGAGTTAATAGCACAGTCTATGAATTATAGCTATTTAGATCATATAGTTATAAAAAACACAATGCTAAAGACAAACTAGCAGAATGTTACTAGCATCTGCTAATCATTGATTAACATGAATCATTAATTGCTTTTTATTATTGTTATTAGAACCACACTTATTACTATTTCATGGTGTGTAGTAACACGCTACGTGAGTTCAATGTTTTTTTTGTTTCATTAGGCACTTATCAGGGCCAGTGGATGGGGGGCATGAGGCACGGCTATGGTGTGCGCCAGAGCGTGCCTTATGGAATGGCAACAATTATCCGCTCCCCGCTTCGCACCTCCCTGGCCTCCCTAAGAAGTGTGCAAAGCAATGGCACCGTTTTGCAGGACGCAGTACCGGACACTCCGATCGGCAGCCGAGGTGGTTTCGTGTTGAATTTTCACAGTGATACCGAAGTCGTCACGAGCAAGAAGAAGGGTCTGTTCCGCCGTGGGTCCCTCTTTGGCAGCCTACGGCAGCTCCGAAAATCTGACTCCAAAACGTCCATCTCCAGCAAACGGAGCTCCGCACGTAGTGATGCCACCATGAGCCGCATCAGCTCCAGCGACGCCAACTCCACCATCAGCTATGGAGACGGAGAGGTGCCCGAAGAGTACATGCCCATGGAGGACCATGTTGATGCCACCACCACCGAGTCCTACATGGGCGAGTGGAAGAACGACAAACGCAATGGTTTTGGAGTCAGCGAGCGATCCAACGGATTGAAGTATGAAGGAGAATGGTTGAACAACAAGAGGCAAGGATACGGATGCACGATATTCCCAGATGGAACCAAAGAAGAAGGAAAGTATAAAAATAATGTATTGGTGCGTGGGATAAGGAAGCAGCTTATTCCTCTTAAAAACCACAAAACAAAAGAGAAAGTGGACAGGGCCGTGGAGAGCGCCCGGAGGGCAGCAGCTATCGCCAGGACTAAAGTGGAGATAGCAGTTTCAAGGTAGGGCACATTTTTTGTTGAAAAAG